>JAPYYT010004172.1:0-10969 GCA_030522565.1 Ceratosolen corneri | reverse complement strand
TTTGTGCCACGACGTTACGCGTGGCAGCTTATCTGCTTGCTGCTTTCGGCTGTCGAAGCTTTGATCGCGATTACAATTGCGCGAACGCGAGACATAGGATCTTTTCGGGGGGGGGGCACGACCGGGGGGGTTCGTGTCGGTACAAATTCAAACGCTAACAAGAATGTACATTGATCGAGTTACATTGGCGTAAAAAACATGGCAATCATTAAATACGAGATATTTAAAACATAAGAATCACAAATAATATGCATAATATAATAAACAGAGATTGTAGCGAGAATAACATTCAAAACAAAAGTGGTATTATATAGTGACGAATCGGGATTATATCAAAATCCCGAACATGTATTAAATTTAGAATTTAATGATAAAATAAGAAACTATTATTTTAATTTTAATTTCAATTTCTTTTAAACATTATTAGAACGAAAATGATTATCTTATATGCAATTGTGAAAAGGACCTAATAAGACAGGGATTATAGGATTATTACAACCTTTTTCTGATGGAATTAAGTTGTTTTCTAAAGAGTTTATAACTAGTTTAATAGTTAATAAGATAATATTTTATTTAAGACCTTTATTGAGAATAGTTTTAATATTTTCGTGTTAACAAGTTTACCTTATATAGTAAATTATATAAATCATGAAATACAGGGATTATTAATTATTTGTATTATTAGTTTAGGGGTATATTTATTAATAATTTCAGGGTGATCTACTAGATCTCCTGTAGCTATAGCTGGAAGATTACGGAGAAGTAAAAAAAAAGAAATGCTCAGACAATTTCGTATGAAGTTTCTATAATTTTTATTATTTATAGGGTAATGTTAATGGCACAGAGATTTAATTTATTAAAATTATATCAAAGGCAATATTATTCTTGATTTATTTTTAGGTTACCATTAGTGGGATATATATTATTTATTAGAATATTAGCTGAGTTGAATCGTATACCTTTTGATTTATCAGAGAGTGAGAGGGAGTTAGTTTCTGGGTTTAATACTGAATATGGAGCCTCTCCTTTTTCTTTATTATTTTTAGGGGAATACGGGATAATTTTATTTATAAGTTTTTTATTTTTTTTCTGTTTTTATTTTCTTTCTGTTTTTTAGGAGATAAATTTTACTTTTTATTTTTATTTAATATTTTTAATGATAGTGATTCTAATTATTTGAGTTCGTGGAACTTTCCCACGAATGCGGTATGATCATGTAATAAGATTAGTTTAAAAAAATTTTTATTTTAGGATTTTTAATATTTTTATGTTTAGTAAAATCAGTTTTTACAATATTATTAATATAAATTGTTAGAAGATTTTACTTCTATTTATGTAATTTCAAGTTACATGCTATATAGCTTAATAATTTTACAAATGGATAATTTAATATCTTTAATCAAGTCGAAATTGATTATTTTCATTTTTAGTTATTATATAAAGATTTAATATAAAGTTTATTAATAATTGGACTAATTAGAAAATAAGTAACATATAAAATAGAAGAAATTTGACTAATTAGTGTATAAGGTTCTTCAATTGGTTTTGCCCCCACTCAAGTTAAAATGAAAAAAATATTAATAAATATTCAAAATAAAATTTGGTTCATTACTTGAAATTTAAATCCTTTAATTTTATAGTCGGAGAAGAAGGGGATAAATAATAAAATAAAAATAGATGTTATTAAAGCAATAACTGCTCCTAATTTATTAGGAATTGATCGTAAAATAGCATATGTAAATAGAAAGTATCATTCTGGTTGAATATGAGGAGGAGTAATTAATTATTGAATTAGCTTTAATATAATTTTCGGGGTTAGATAAAATATAAGGATCGATTAAACAAATTAATAATAATATTCTAAATATGAAAATAAATCTAATAAAATCTTTAATTAAAACGTAGGGATTACATGGGATTTTTAAAAAATTACTATTTAATCCAAGTGGGTTTGATGATTCTTTTTCATGTAAAAATGTTAAATGTAATATTACACAAAATAATATAATAAATGGCAGGATAAAATGAAAAGAAAAGAATCGATTTAATGTGGCGTTGTTTACATAAAATCCCCCTCATAGTCAATTAACTATAGTATTTCCAATATATGAGATAGCAGATAATAAGTTAGTAATTACTGTCGTACCTCAAAAAGATATTTGTCCTAAGGTTATACATAACCTATAAAAGCAGTGACTATTGTTAATAAAAAAATAATAACCCCAATTCTTCAAGTATTAATAGATTTAAAATTATTATAATATAAATTTCGTCCAATGTGAATAAATATGCAAATAAAAAATATTGAAGGCCTATTAAATGAATTAATCGAATTAACCATCCCTGATTTACTTCTTGTATAATACAAATAACTCTATTAAAAGCTAAACTGATATTTGGTGTATAATGAATTGAAAGAAGGAAACCTCTAATAATTTGTACTGTTAAACATATTCCTAATAACAATCCGAAAATTCATCATAAGGAGATATTCATAGGTGTTGGAAGATTAATTAAAGAAGAATTTAAAATATTTAATAATTGATATTTTTTATAATAGATTTTTTCATTTATTTTATCAAAATTTTCAAATATTTTTAAAGGAATTATTTATGCAGATATTGGTTATAGTAATAAAACTAAAATAAATAATATTTTTGAATTTTCAATTATATAAATTTGAGATAATTTAATATAATTTTCAAAGGAATTGTTTTCAAGTATCTATTCAAGTTAAAGTTTCAGAATTTTTAATGAAATTGAATAAGTTGATTTCAATAATTTTGAAAAAAAATGAAGGGGAAGATGAATAACAATTATTTTAAAATATTTAATTAAAGAATTGAATTTTCTTGGTTGTGAATGTTCTGTAAAGCAAGCAAAATATATAAAAATGACTTTTAACCCTCCCACTAAAATTAAAAAGATAATTAGAGGGATTATTCTTGTTTCTGAATAAAAAATTATAGAAAATACCGACATAATTATTGAAAATAATAAAATTATTCCATAAAATAAAGGCCCCCTAAACGGTGAAGGTTTGATCAATAAAAAATGATGATTAAATTTCAATTCAATAAAATAGGAAAGTAGAATATTATGATTTTTGTTTTCATTCAAAAAATAGTTTATTAAAATATTGACTTTGGAAGTTAATGATATAAATTTAATTAATTTTTCTATTAGGTTATTAGTTATAAATATTTTTCAATTTATGATTAATTTACAAAATTAATATTTTATTTAAATTAATAACCATAATATTGAATTTGATTATTATTTTACTTTGTATATTTGTATATTTTTAATTAGTTTACTATTGTTTGGTTATTGTTATAATTCTGTTTTTATAATGTTATTAATAATAGAGTATATAATATTTAGTTTATTATTATTAATTTATTATGGATTATTTAGTTTTTGTTGTATGTGAAAGGGTATTTGGTTAAATGATTTTAGTATTAATAATTCGTTCTTCAGGGACAAATATAGTTAAAAGGGTAAATTTAATAATATGATAAGAATAACATTAATTTTATTTGGTATTTTTATGATTTTATATTTTATTGAAAATAAAATTTTATTAATTTTTTAGGAAATTTAATATTTTTAATAAGTTTTATGATATTATTAAAATATAATTATAGACATGATTGAAGTATAATTTATTATTGAATAGGGTTAGATTCATTTAGGTATGTATTAATTTTGTTAAGGTTTTGAATTATAGGATTAATATTTTTTGTGAGAAATATCTCAAAAAACAAATTATATAGATTCATTTGGTTTTTTACATTTTAATATTTACTTTAGAATTACTTAAAAGATTGTTTTTAACCAATATTTTTACTCTTTTAAATTAAAAAAATTCTATAATACTAATAATTAAAAAATATACTCCTAATGTAAAGAACTAGATAATATTAAATCTTAATTTTTTATAAGATTCTTCACCTGAAATATATAATATTAATTATAGCCATATTTTAAAGTATATAAATAATTTATACCTTTTTAAATTAAAATATTTTTACGCTTTATAATTTATTTAATAGATGAAGAAAACAGTACATGCGTGCCATGCGAAGCAAATTGTGCAAGTTGTTCAAATTGTCCTGATCATTGTACAAGTTGTGAACATCATTTGGTACTTCATGAAAATAAGTGTTACGCCGCCTGTCCTGTATACACGTATGAAACCCAGGATTATAATTGTGCGACTTGTCATATTACATGCGAAACATGTAACGGTACTTCTAACAACCAATGTATTAGCTGCCGATCAGGTCTCTTTTCTTTCCAAGGTGAGAATATAGCAGCAAATTAATTTATAAGCAATGTTATCTTTGATAATGTAAATAAATTCTAATATGTTTACAAGAATCTACACAACTGTTTTATCAGATATTCTTTTAAAAATTGTTTTTGATTATATTTGATTCAATCATTTTAACTCAAATTCCATATCAAATTTTTTTTAATTGAAGTGTGACCTAAAAAGTATAGTAATTCGTAAACTGAAAAATAATTTAAAGTATTTATATTTAAATAAAATTAATTTATACTTATACATTACTCGTTTATAATTGCACTTGATAACTGTGTTAAAAGTACGAAATATTTATTTTAACTAATTTTTCAATTTTAAAGTAAAATACTTATTTATAGTTTAAACATTGAAAATTCAAATTAATTATGAATATAATTGGAGCATTTTAAGCAATTTACGTAGTAAAGTTTACAAATAATTTATAAAAAATATAAATTTATAATGAATTTTATATTTTAATTTATTTACTAAAATATGAAAGAATTTAATTAGTAAAAAGTTATGATAACACCTTGACAGGATGACAAATGCAGCATACAGTTACAAGAAAGAAACGTGGCTAAATATTTACAGGCGAATGCAGACTCTCCTGTCCGAATGGCCACATTGCTGATAAAAAACGTGGAGAATGTGTCACCTGCCCATTAGGTTGCAGTAACTGTACAATTACAAAGTGTACCAAATGCGAACTTGGCTGGAATTTAAACAAGAAAGATTTATGCATTCCAGAATTAAGCTCTCGCTGCAAAAGTTTCGAATTTTATGAGGATGGCGAATGCAAATCTTGTCACTCGACGTGTAAAACCTGTGCTGGGTCTACTGAAGATTTTTGCCTAACTTGTCATAGTCCCTTAATGCTTCAAAACAAGCGATGCGTTCTTCAATGCGATTCAGGATACTACATTGAATTACAAGGTTCTCGGCCTATTTGCGTACCCTGCCTACATACTTGTTCCAAATGCGTCTCTAGACTCAATTGTACATCCTGTCAAAATGGACTGCAGCTACAAAGTGGAGAATGCAGATCTGCTTGTATCCATGGGTTAGTATTTAAATAAATATATATAGTTTTCTGCTTACAAATTTTTGTGTATTTATTTTTTATTTTTATGATACTGGTATGTTAATATAAATTTTTGTTTTGTTTGTCAAATTTTCTTTATATTTGTATTTCAAATTATACAGTATTTATCAAGAGTACTACTATGGGTGGTAATATTCAACAAGAATAATGATAATAAAGTATTCTAAATGAATTATTATCTCTAAAGTAACAATAATTTTATAAATCAATATATTTTATGTATTTTATATATGATAGTATAAATAATATTGTTTTATGTAAATCTACTTTATATAAATAATATTCTTTATTTAAAGTTACATTAATTAAAACACTTTATACACTTCAATAATTCAAAAAAATAATATTTTATTTAAATTAATTAATATTGTTTTTAAAAATTGGCTTTATTACTGAGAATTAAATATATAAATATTTTGATTAAAAAGTTATTACAGTGATAGAGGTCATTGTGCCAAATGCTATTTATCTTGCAAAACTTGTTCTGGACCAAGAAGAAATCAGTGTGTTACCTGTCCAAAAGGTTGGCAACTAGCTGCAGGTGAATGTCATCTAGAATGTCCAGAGGGTTATTTTAAAACGACTTATGGTTGTCAGAAATGTCACCACCACTGTCATACATGTAAAGGTAAGAAGAAACAAAAATATATTTATATTCTATATTAGTATAAAATTATATAAATTGTATTTCTAATATTAATTATACAAAAAAAATATTTAAAATAATCTAATATTTTACTACTATTAATTTAATACTATTACCGTATTTTGTACATATTATAATAAATATTTCTTATTATTATTGTCAAAAAAAAAAAATATATATATATATAGTAAAAATTATTTTAACTGAAAGTAAATATTTAATAAAATATTTAAAAAATAAATAATTTAACAACAATATTAAATTATGTAACAAAATATGAAATAGTTTTGTATTATTTACATATATCAAATAGAAAATCAATTATTGATAAATAAAAAATAATAAAAATGAATATATATATATATATATATATAACTTATTTTTAATATACATTATTGAATTTGTGATTTGTATACATGTATGAATTTAGGAGAAGGTCCATTAGAATGTACATCTTGTCCACCACACTCAATGCTTGAAGGAGGTATGTGTATGGCTTGTTTTGGAGCACAATATTATGATACCTTGACCCAGTTCTGCAAGAGTTGTCACATGGATTGCAGTAAGTGTACAGGCCCTGGTAAATTCAGTTGTTCGAATTGTCTACCACCTCTTCATCTGAATAAATTGAACAATCAGTGTGTACCCTGCTGTAAACACGAAGAAAAACTTTATGAGGTTGAAGAGTGTTGCATCTGTGATCCCAAGACCGGTATAAATATACACATTTAAACTTTAAATTCTTACGATTTTATATGTTAGTCAGATAAAAACATTAATAATATTTAGTAAATTCATTATTTATATAGATATTTTTAATGCATATAAGTCTCTATATTTACAAATGTATGCGTTTCCTTTTTTAATTCTATAACATTCGTTATTTTTAAAAACTAGAGCTTTTTTATTTGATTATTATGAATTTATTATTTTATTATATTAGTAGCTGGATGTAATTTTTAAAAAGATTATAAGTATTCAATATAAAAGTGTTAAAATATGCTTTCAATATTAAAATTTTCTCTGCTTGCATAAAACAAATTTTTAGCAAATAACATAATTAAAATATTTTATAATATAAATATAATTATAACATTGTTATACAGCACTATGATTGATAAAATGATACATTTTTTGCCGTTAGACAAAAAATAGATTTTTCAAATATTTTAAACTAATTATTTTCTTTTAAAATGAATTTTTTTATAGTACGTAAATATTTATACATTAATTATAATTTTTTTTAATTATGAAATTTAGGTAGCTGCAGGAACAGCTCTCCGGCTGGTAAAAGAAGGGTTTTTGGATTAGAGCCTATACCTGTAGAACCGACCTCGGAGGGGGGTGCTCAATCAGAGAATAGGAAAGAAACTTTAGAAATAAAAGATGAGTCGATAAATTTTGCCGTAACAGCAGGAACTATATTAGCCGTAGCTATCTGCATGGCATCGATTGCAATATTTGCTACAATATTCATCGTACTACAGGTACACTTGTGCGGTTGCGCAAAAGTCACCAAACGCAATTCCACAATGTGATACACCCAAAAAGTAAATTCTCACTTAGTTTCGGTTACAACTGTTATTAAAAGTTTACATGAATACCTTTTTGTCGACTTACAATAATTTGTTACTATTAAAAAACTTTGTATTCATTTATAGATATAATAATGAAATTTATAATATTAAAAGAACTTTGGTAAAAAAAAATTTGAAACTTGTACTATTTCAACATTCAGATATGAATTGAATACCGCGATTGCTTAAAGTGATTTTATAAAAGTGTTGAGTTCAGTGAGTTTAATTAAAAGTTGCTTATTGCTCTGCACGGGTGCAATATTCAGGCTAAATTTTGAATATGACGACGCTTGGAGTGGTGTTACGTATTTATGAGTTATATGTCGTAATCCATACTGCTGCAATATTCAGGTGTAAATTAAAGATCACCAAGTATGGACTTGTTGTGTTAGTTCAAATCAACAGGGTTTATCTGCGAGTCGGTGTCTGCTTACTGAGTTTAAGTTTTGAATCAAGTACTGATTATGCCGCAGGCAATTGATTAATTGCGCATCAGTAGCGTCTTCCTTAATTATACTACCTGTCCTTACTCGTGAGTATTTGCGTGCAGTGTGATTGAATGTTGGCGATTGCCTTCTCTGTTTCGATCGCGTCGGGCGAGTAGCACAATCCAGAGCTCTTGCTTCCCTCTCAATGTGCAACCTTTGCACCTTGGTATTTGATTACCTACACTGATCGTTGAGAAGCTAATCACTATACACAACTTTGTATTGAGAGGTTACAGATTGACAGATCGCTATTACGGTCTGGAGACTAATGCGGATCTGGTGCAGCGCGCCGAAAACGCGATATTTAAAGTCTTCACCCAACTTCTCGCGAGGGGGGCATTTCTTGCTCATCTATGAGAGTGGGAATTTTTGATGATTGGTTAAGAGCTAATTATTCAGCTGTCATTGGTGCTCTTTAACCAGTAGTGTCGACGTCTTTTTAGGCGGTGGAGGCGTCAAAACGGAGACCGGTTGTGCGTCGGAAGACCGGGTTGGCGCATGAAATCTTGTACCGAAGCTTCGGCCCGTGGGATCAAAATATGCATCCATTTGGTATGAAAACAAATCGTTCGAAGTTTGGTAACTACGCGTGGGTTCTTGGAAAGTTTTGTGCGTTAATTTTACGACACGTGTCTTGCAGTGCACGCGATGGTCATATTGACCATCGAAGATCTTTCGATGAATGAAAACTCGACCGTTTCAAATCACTCTCAACGCGAAAACATATGTGAAATATTATCGGGGAATTCGTTGGCTCTTCGGAGACACCTGGTAATCATAAATATAAAAAGTATTCTAAACACATGTCAAAGGAAACAACATTATTCAGTGACTTTCGAGTTTCTATTCGGTTCTCGAACAGTCATGTTTTATAACATTAATTATTTTTTTATATACATTCAATTAGTAACTGATCAAAGACTTAAATTTATATTTGAATTAATAATTTTGCAGGTGATGTCAAATAGAAGAGGAGTTGCTTTGGGATATACAAAATTGTCTGTGAGAATGGAACCTTCAGATGATGCCTACGTCGATGGTATAATGGAGTATATAACATAAACCTGTTATTTATATATCTTATAATTAGGCCTTACATTCTTAATTAGCGGACAATACTTGAACACATTGAATATTGTTGAGTCTATACGTGTGTATACATGAATGTGAAAATACACAAGGAATTTGATTAGAAATGTAGGCAGCATTACTACAGACATTTCAAAATATTTTATTTAAATCCAATTTTTAAAGTGCAGAGCGATATAAAATAAGAGAAAACAATCATAGCCACATACTCAGAACTCTTTACTTGAATCGAACAAAAAATAAAAAAATGTACAGAAAAATAAGTGTTTAAATACAAGTATGTTTCTGATTTCAAAAACTATTACTGTTGTATGTAAATGATTTTGAATGATGATATATATATATATGAATAAAATTTTACTGACACTCTTCAGCAAATATGCATTCTACCATTTTTACAATATGTTATGAGATTGAAATGAATTGATATAAAAAATTAGAATAATAGTTTATGAATAAACATAAGTAAATATCGAAGAAAAAAAATTAGTGTAAAAGTATCTGATAAGTAACAGCCCTTTCCCATATTTCTTACTACTTAGTCTTTTTATAACATAATTTTTAATTTTATTTAAAACTAATATTTGAAAAAAAAATTGGAAAATAAGTAAATTAAGAATAAAATAAGTGGATCAAATAAAATTTTAATAAAAAAATGTCAATTATAAAATAAAATGAATCAAAATCCAAATTCATTGTGGTAATAAATTAAATCATTTATATATTTTTTTTAATAAGTTTAAAAAATCTTTATTATAATATTTTATTGATTATACAAAATATTAAAATCCGAAATGATACGTTTAATTTCTACTATATTTTAGTAATAACAATGATCGAATACACAACATTTTATTTATAAACAAACATTTTGTTTTCTAAATAAGTGTATCATATATGAAAAATGGGATAAAATACTGAAACTAAATGATGAAGAAATTTACGATCAGTCCATCGCTAATTATTACGTTATTTTTGACAACTAACATTGTACGTGAATATAAATTCACTTTTGTCATTTGATACAAAATTATTTTAATTTTATGTATAGTATATAAGTATAATTATAAATATGCATCTATTTACGCGAGCGCGCGCAATCTAGCACGTACACGTACACATTCACAAACACTTATAAATGTATAGTGTATTTGTTATTAATTTTTTTGATGACCAAAATGTTTAAAAAATAAATGCTTTTATCTGTTATATAAATTGGCTCATTACTTATAATTAATACCCTTACATATTCCTTCATATAAAATATTTTTCTAAATTTTTGCATATAAATTTGTTCGGGTTTTTTACCCGCGTGTAAAATCTCTCTCCAATGTGTGTATGAAGAGAGACGGATAGTGGAAAGAAGATGATAGAAATGAGATTCACAAATACAAGTCGAGGGAGAAATATATTTAAATATGTACAAAACGTGGCAAATGTAGATATAAATAAATTATACTTATAACGGCGATAAAGTATTGAATAGATTTACAATGTAATTGAAATACAATGGTTATAAAAAC
The DNA here is from genome assembly GCA_030522565.1 of Ceratosolen corneri. Lineage (NCBI taxonomy): Eukaryota > Metazoa > Arthropoda > Insecta > Hymenoptera > Agaonidae > Ceratosolen > Ceratosolen corneri. Next base: position 232 of record JAPYYT010004172.1, on the reverse strand, counting down.
TGTTGATGTTAAAGCAATCCGTTGAAAATGAGGAAGAGGAGTTACCTTAGATTATTAAACAGCTAATATACTGTTTTTTGGGCAGTTATCAGGTAGTGGGGAATGGGGCGAAGACGCGGCTGCAGTCGCAACAATATGACTCCGCAGGTGAATGCAGTGAAATACACGCACTTGTCCTTGAGGAGTAATAAAGGGTGAGGGTTTAGAGATAGGTGGGATAATTATTGAAATA
>JAPYYT010004171.1:0-10781 GCA_030522565.1 Ceratosolen corneri | reverse complement strand
ATTATTAAATAACCAGATTGGAATGCTTTAAAAATGGAATTAGTTATTTGAGCTAACACTTTTATATACATTAGTTTTCATTTCAATTAGAAATTTTTCCAAAATAATTAGATTTGAAATAAAACTTGCCTATTTATTATTTCAATAACTTTTTAATTTTCTTATTTGTATCATTTTAGAGTTTAGCATTCCTTTATTTAATCTAATATTCCAGTTTTTGGCAAAATCTATTATATACAAAATACTTTTAAAAATTATATACTCAAAATTTAACGATAATCATTTGTTCGAGATTCCAAACGACCATCGGATCTCTCTCAACACATTCAAATTAATATTAATATTATAAATTATGATTTATTTTGAAACTACATAATATCCCTCGAACGCCGGATATTTAGTTAACATTCGTCACGCGCATGCTGTATTATTCCTACCACAGGCGCCTTGTTGAACAAATCACATTTCGCGGCTTTTTTCGTGCACTTATTCTCTTCGAGAAAATGTCACTTTCGCACTGTAACAAGACTCGACCAAGAAGTTTTGTATTAGTTAGGATGAGCACGGCCATGGGCCCTAAATCATTATAACCATGCTGTGCGCGCTCTCCATTGCTGTTTAACCTATACTTCGACTAGCCTATCATGATTTATAGGAACTCAAAATATATATGATGTTAATAATCTAAAAAGGCACAGTGAATAACTTGTTTATCTTTCCAAAATCTGAGCCAAAAACCGTTAAAGATTATGGAGAATTACCTTTATTACTTGCCTATGGCTCGGACTTCTTGTAAGTCGCTATAATAATAATAAAAAATTTTAAAAAATCAAAAATAATATCTGAATAAAAATTATTTATAGGTTGAACTTTATAAAGCAAAATAACGAGATTAATAAAAATTTTAAGTTAAACATAATTATTTACTTACATTATTTTTAATAAATAAATATTTATTAAATTTAAATATGGATCCCTTATACCTTATGCATACTCTAAGAAAATTAATGTACAAGTTATTTGATTGATTCATATTTTCCAAGATTCTTGTATGTATACATATGTTTAAAAAACATTATTTTAAATAAATATATTTAATAAATTATTGTTTGCTATATTTAGTATTTTTTGTTTATAAATATTTAAAGTATATATTATATACATAAATTGTCTTACTTAGTTGGTTATTCCCGACATAATATAGGAGTTCCTGGCAATTATTAATTTAAAATTATTTTTTAAATATAACTAATAAAACATAAAAAATTAAAAAAATCTTAAATTATATTTTTAAAAAAGAATAAAAACAGACAAAATCCTCATTTATTAAGGATTAGCAAATATTCAATAATTATTGCCGAATTCAAAAGAGAGTCTGTTTCAATGAAGAAATAAAAATTGTGTCACTACTGTTGAGTACATGGTGTAGGATGATTTTGCTTCTAAAGATAGTGAGGCGCGCATGCGAAATAGGATTGAGCAATAGTGGGATTTTAGTTTTTATTTTATAGGTGTGGTGTTTAAATGGAAAATATAATAGATAAATGCATCTATATATAAATAAATATATATGCGTCCATCATTGCATGTGCACGCGCCCGCGCGCGCGTGCGTATAGATTTGTTTTATTTATTATAGTTTGTATATTAAATATTCGATTAAAGGTATATATATATATATAAAGATAGAGAAGAATGGTAGAAGTGAGAGAATGAGAGATCACAGGGTGGAAAAGGAATATTAGGCAGCAATGAAAAGAGATTGAATGCGGAAGTAAAAAATTAATACAGAAGGATAGCAGAGTCCCTTCTGCACCCACTCTTCGCATCCACTGTTCATTTCATTTGTTCTTTATATTATGATTGTAATAATATTCAAGAATAAGAGTCAAATAAATTAGTACGTTTCTGTGATAATTTTGTTATGTTGATTTGTTATGATGTATGTGCATGTGCGCGGTTTTATTGAAAATGTTAAATCGTAACATGATAAAATTTTATTATAATTGATTCGTACATATTTTCATCGATAGGTTAAATTATTACTTTAGAAATTATTATATATAATATTTTCGAAGTGTTAATTAGAGAAGTAAAGAAGAGAAACTTGGGATAGAACTTTTAACAAGGTAAAGCTCTTATGTCTTAAATAGTATTATAAATAATCAAATTTATCACATTTATCAATCTAATATGTAAATATTTTGAATAATAGTATTGTCTTATAATTATTTTAATTCTAATTCCAATATTACTTGTGACCTTTTATTAAGTTAAATTATAATACTGCTCTTGACAAGTATTATTTATTTTATTATATTTTAGTATTATGAATTTTAATTAGCCAATTATTGTCTTTAGTTTTTACTTTACTAATTTGATAATTCTGTGCTTCATTATTTAGTTTTCTAAAATGAAAAATATTAAGTAAGAATACACAAGCTTGTGCGTAAATAATTATATTTTTTTATAAGTAACATTTTATATTAAAATTAGTACTGGCTTATAATAATAATGAAATATTTAGTATTTTAATATTACTGTTGTAAATAATTATTGATTTATTTGTTGAAAATATTATTATTATATTATTGTAATATGAATTTTTTCTAATTTAATAATTAATTTTTATCTTATTTTAATTTTTTAAATATTCATTAATATTTTTTATTATATATAATAATTATAAATTAAGTTAATAAATATAAAAAAAACATATTTTAACTTTTTAACTTTATAAATTTTTGAATTTCTAGAACATTTGAATTAACTAAAATATAAATTTTTTATTAGAATATTTTTATTAATTTTTTTATAATTAATTCTGAAGTATAAAGTTTAAAAATTATTTGAATTTTGAAAATCTAAATGCATTATTTACTTACAGTAATTTAATTAATTCAAATTCTGAAAATTAATCAGTAAGATATAATTTATACTACTTGTCTTATATTTTTCAAAAGATTAAACATTTAAAGACCCACATATGACTACAATTCGTTTTAATACTTTTGCACAATAATAGATTTACTTTTTAGTTTCTTATCGATAATAATCTTATTTAATTTATATTAATATATATATATATATATATATATATATATACGGACTTCTGCGCGCGCGTGCGCACATGTTTTATATATACGTGTTTATGCCAGTATATAATAATTAAAAATATTTATTGTTCGAAATATTTGTAGAGACTATTGTTTTTGTATGATTTGTAAAATTGTACTTTTTAGATTGTGTAATGATAAGGTATTGTGAAATTATAAACCGTAATTATCTAGAAATAGAAATTATAACAATACGTTTTAATTATCAATATATATATTATAAAATATATTGTAAAATAATATATACATTATAAAAATCTGTACCAGACTTAAAGAATAAATCTAAAATCTAAAATCATTTTTATGTTTATTCATTATTTAATTCAATATCTATTCTAATATATTTCAGAGGTATTATATAGTTTTTAATTTTTAATCAAATTTGAGATTGATTATAAAGGTTTATTAGTTTTTCATATATTAAATATAAATAAATATTGTCATAATTTGTTTGTAATGACTTGTTTTTCAATATTCAAATGATTTAGTATATGTAGAATTACATAATATTAAACTGGAATAATTAAATTTAGCACAATATATTATAAAATAAATCATCCTGTATATTAATACGCAATATAATAAAATATATTATAATTTAATGTAATAATACATAGTGTTTATAATCTATGCTAAATATTAAGAATATTGTATATGTTCGGGCGACTTTCCCGATGCTGAGCTCTCCCCAAGATGGAGGGGGGAGAGGCCGATAGTGGTAGAGGATAGATGGCAGGGTCGAAAGAAAACACAGACGCGGGGGGTCGAATTTATCACTGTGGACTGATATTTATTGAAGAACAAATAGAGAGTTTAGTTGCACAAGTTTGATTTTACATATAAAATTAAGCGGTCTTGATTTTTATTATTATTGATTGGTTTTAGTTTTAGTCCTTAACGTTTTAGATATAATTTATAACAAGCACTAATTAATCTGTTTTTGTTTGTTTTTGTTTGCCGTTGTCTCTTCCTGTGGCCTAGGAGGCTTTCAACGGCGACTTAGTCTTACGAATCGCCTGATTGACGAAATCCAACAGGCTTCTTAGACCACGCACTGTTCAATTAATTAAACGCGCATATAGGCCTGTTGTTCTACTAGTTTGAGGTACTTTTCACGACTTGCCTTCGGTCATTGCAGACCCGTCTCTCGTCCTTCCCGGGATTTATTAGCCGTCTGTGTCGTCGCGAGTGCTGCGACCAATTACACCCCCGGGGTCAAGGGTGAGAGCTGCCGCCGATGAACCCTTTTCTCGCTGGTAGTTTCGCGTAACTGAACTCCGCGGGTCCCTGAAAAAAGTTATTTTTAACGTGTGGTTTCGTACCAGTGTCGCTTGAAGCTTCAACTTTATATTGCCGAACACTGTTGTTTGAGAATCTCTTTTTTGTAAGACTAAGCGTGAGATTGATGTTTGAGAGATTTGATTTTGACGAGAATTCTGAAGCGCAGCACACCTGCAGTCTTCTTTGTGACCGGAGTGACAAAAACAGATTGCACGAGCATTCATAATTCGTTCTTGAAGTCTTTAAGTCTTAGACAAGACTCTTCGATCTCATAGAAGGGTCAGAAGCTTTCAGAGAGTCTTTCCGAAAGGTCGTTGTGGGTGTGGTGGTCGACTGGTGTTTGACCGCCGCAGCAAGTCATCTTTTCAACTTAAGTGACAATTAACACAATGTTTAACTTACATCTGACCTTCGATGGCAATATCTAAATCAACTCTTCGACGGCGACTCTCATTTGGTGCTGATTCGAATCCTCCATAGACTAACTCCCAAAGCATGTTATACCATCACTTCGTAGTCGAGTTTAACACTTCAAAGGAAGCGACTTAATCAACTAGAACTTTCACAAGGAGAACGTGAATAATACACAGCACGTCGTTCAGCTACAACGCACCGTCGCAGCAAGGAAACGTGGCGTTCAACTGACAATTGACCGCTACACCAAGTACTCCACAAAGTTACAGGAAAGTAATTCATTCGCTTACTAAACTCATAAGACTCAGTATCCTTTGCTTTATTAAGACATTTGATTTACAAGTAGTATCAGGATAATATAAATACAACTGAATTTCAATGATATATTCAACATAGTAACTTCAATAAACGCTCTTACAGTTACATACTGTTTTCGTAAATCATCTTTTGATACCTACATCTACCTCTCCCCTTTCACGGCTAGGCTCTCACTCTCTACTCTTACTACCAGAGGAGAGTATATTTCTTGGGCTCACTCCCGAACAAAGACAAAATTTTGTTTGAAAATTGTAATATTTTTAAAATTCAAAATAGAAAAATTTAAGTTAAGATATAATATTTAATAATGGCTTTAAAATAAATATTTACAGTATCATCTATATTACTTTTTAAATTAAGATCTTATTACATTTTTAAAAATTAATCAGTATATTTTTCATTTTTTTATATTTATATTTTAGAAAACATTGTAATATCTTGTTTATAAAAATAGTAGAAGTTTTTAATAAAAATCAGTTTGAAGAAGTTATGAAGTTTTAAATATATATATATATTTTAAATTTTTGATATTGATATTTTAAGAAAAACTTAGTTTTAAGAAAAATTAGATTAATTCATTTTCATATATTGAATAAATTACATAACTATTTTTATAACAATTAATTCATAATTAATAGAAAAACATTAATATTTAAATAATTAAAACAATTTTGATTGATATTTTAAACATTTTGTTAAAGCATTTTAAATAATTTAAATAATTTTATATTATTTTTATAAATTTAGATTAAATTTTTAAGTTTTTAAAATATATATTGTATAATATAAAAGTATAATGGTAACGATATGTTATAATATTACTTTTAATAAAGATTAATTTGTATATTAATTTATATATATTATTTAAAAAATAAAACTTAAATTATATACTATTAAAATAAAATCTATTATTCTTTTATCAAAGTGTATTTTGTTTATTTTATTCTTATATTTCAAAATTTTCAGAATTATTACTGATGTGAGAACGTGATTTAACTTTGTTACATAATAAAATTACACAAGACAACAGCTCAAATTATTCTATGATTCTTACTATCAGGATAAGTTATAAATATTGTTAAAATTTTTCTAACATTCGTAATATTAATAAAATTTTATTCATTTATAAGAATTAAAGGTACATTATTTATTATGACGCATGTATCTTCTAGTATCTCGCATATTCTCATGTTTTGTTTTTATAATCCATTTCAATTGTTAACCATTATTTGATAAAATAGGAATATCTTTGTATATTCCACAATATATAGTTATATGACGGATGTATGGAGAATTTCAATATCTATTTTTTCTTTCTTGAAATTGAACGATACTTAGCATATTATTCATATCAAAGAAGTCTTATTGGATACATATCTATATCATCTTCTGTAGAAAAATTGTGCGTAATATACTTTCGTAAATTATAATTCAATTCACGAGAGAAATCATCCTTGATAAGCAATATTTCATTACAATAGTTGGTCTATAATCGATTTCACATTATTCAAACAGTTTTCAATAGTTGATTCTTTAGCTTCTTCTTCTTTAGCTTTGATTGTATAAATATTCTTTGAAATACATTAAATTTTTACTTTATCCAGAAATGCAATAATCGATGGATATCTTTTATAGCATATGGTTATGAGCAAACTTGGAAGGAAGAATTGTATTATGAAAATTGAATATTTTATAACTAAATCACAAAAAGGAAATATGAATATGAAAAAATTAATATATGTAGATATATAGCAAGAAAAAACATGTACGAACGATGTTGAATCGAAGGCGCAATTTTGATCGAAGTGAGATGATATTTAAACTTAGATTAATAGAATGAATACTTGGGTATCTGTAATGTATGCAATAAGTGGAAGGGTATCTAAAGCATAAATATTTAAGGGAAATAATTGTAAAATATCATAGAAAAGTGTACGTATATAAATAAGCATGTGATAAACTAAAATAGAACTAATTACTATTTAAAAGTAATTTTTTTAACTAAATGCAATTGACCTAACTAAGCAATTATTTATTATGTCTATATGAATATCGGAATATATTTTCGAAATATGTATTATGTGTATATAGATTTTATGATAGTTTATTGTTTAAAGTTTTCTAAATTATATTTTCTAAACTAAATGTTCTAAAATATAGGAAAGGTTATAAACTTGAAATCTAAAACTTTCTTTTAATTTTTGTAAATCAAGTGTTTAAAAATAGAAATTTGCAACGTGCATGCTATGATTAAGAGACTAATGAATTACACTTTCTAGAATATTATGTAATTATTTATGAAATTATCTTATTATTTTACCTTCTTTGAGCTTCGTTGCTTATTATATATATAACAGAGAAAGAGAGAGAGAGAGAGAGAGAGAGAGAGAGAGAGAGAGAGAGAGAGAGAGAGAGAGAGAGAGAGAGAGAGAGAGAGAGAGAAGAACATTTAAGAGAAAATATAAATAAAAATTAAAAGTTAAAAGTCAATAAAGAGATATTATTATTAATATCTTAAATTAGTCATTTTGATATAAAACAAAAATATTTTAATTTAACATACACTTGATTTATTTAATACCATATAGAATTTCTAATTATGATATCAGTGTTATTTGTCTTTTATACTAGCTAACTCCAATGCTAACGTATCTTGTAAACTCACAAATATCTAATGAGACATGAAACATAATAGAACCTCGAATAGTAGTACGATACTTCTTCCTATAGATACTGAATTCTATAATAATTATAGTTAATAATTATTAATTTAAAAGCAATTACGACATGAATTTCTCTGATGAATTAATTAGCACCACCTATCTAGAAAATATATCAAATTAACCTATTGAGCAGCAAATATTTTATTTATCTTTTATTGTTTCTATTTAAGAAAAGTAATTTACGTTATGTTAGTAAAAAATCAAAATGAAATGATATTTATCCTTACAGCAGGGTAGATAATAAATAGTAATAAAACATAAACTTTACGTAAACACGAACACATTTTTAATATGCAGAGTTTTTAAATATAAATTTAATAATAATGTTTTCAAGGTAATTTGTAGATAAACTATTTTAAGAAATATATCCATAATAGAACTAATTAGAATAATATATTTTTATTTGGATATTTTATATTATATACCAATTATAAAATAATATAAAAGTTTTGAATTATTTATTATTATACAAATATTCGAAAATTATTTAGAATTTTTTAAAATTTTTAACAGGAATTTATTGAAATATTGAGATATTCCGATTTTTATTAGTAAATAAATAAACTATGTACATAAATAATAATTCTATTTTATAAATTATGGAAATATTTGTAAATTATTTTTAATTGCAATATATCAAGTTGAATGTGATAATTATTAATACTGTATAAACTTATCTATATTTATCTATTAAATATTTTCATTATTCCTACATAAAATTTTCTTTTATTTCTTAATGATTAGTACTAGTTCAAATAATTTTAGTTACTGTGATATCAATAGGGAGAAAAAATAAAAACACGAAGAAAGAATAAGGGAGAGAAATTGAAAGATATACAGATAATGTAGAAAGTAAATTTATCTTTTTCCTCTTTGTTTCTTTTTTATTGACATAAAATAAAGAAATTAAAAACAAAATATAATTAATTATAAAAAAATATTATATCTTTAGACAAGAAAGCTGCCGCGATATGTTTACGTCAGGTTGCTGGTTGACTAGGAGGTCGAAAACCGACACATTGAACAGTTCATTGTTTGAATTATTTACACTATACAGTTCATTGTTTGAATTATTTACACTATACAGTGTTGTCTTTACATTTGTAATTAAGAGCAGTAAAATTAGTAATCTTAGAAGATCAGAGAAATGAAGTTGTCTGTATCGGCATACAGAGCACAAGCAAGCGCTCACAAAAAGATCTTAAACTACCAACACCAACTCAATTACGGTGCAACCAATCAGGTTCCTACAACTCGAACTCCTTCAGACCCAGCAGCAGTTTTTTCTGATCTTAAGGTTAGTAACCATTTAAAAATTTTAATAAAAAATTCGTATTCTAATTGAATCAAACTGTAAATTATTATATAATTTTTAAAAATATAATATATTCTTGGAAAAAGTCTGTAACTACAGTATTTCTGTTAAAGAATTTATCTGTTTTCAGTTAATAATAACAATAAATATTTATTAAATTTTTATTTATTCAACAATTATTTTTGTAAATATGGATTATTTCTATATTTTTGTTTTTTTACAATTTTGACATACATTTATTTCAAACTTTTTAAATTTTCTTCATATTAAAATATGTTTTATTATAATGAAGTTTTATTATAAGTAAATTTAATGTATAATTGTAATTAAGTTGATTTGAAACATTTTTTTAGAATAATTTTATTATTGAATCAATTTTATTTTAATTTTCTTTTTGTGCATTTAATAGTAAAACAATGAAATGATTTAATTAAACTAAATAACTACGACATAATAAATTGCAATAGTAGTTATAATAGAACGTTTATAAAATTGGTGGAAAAAATTTATACTTATTTTATAATGAAGTATAAGTGAGATAATATAAAAAATGGATGATAAGTATATAAATGATAAAAGCTAAAATGTAAATAACAATTGTGTTGAAGTACCCTCTACCTAGCTTTCGTGGGCTCAGCTTTACCTGTTCCGACGGCCTATTGATAGGGGTGTTACCGTAGTAGACTGTATGTTCTCCCTGATGATGAGGAGTGTGGATAATATGGGATAGATTAAATTGTTAAACACGCGTATATGCTGGCTGTGATTATTTAATGATGAACTATCTATTATTTTATACAACGGTTGTAACAGTTATTTAACTATTGTAACAGTGTGTGTATAAGTATGGATGTAATAGTTAACACTCGCGAACGATCTGTGAATGTTGAGCGATAACGAGTTCGACGCGTGAACGGAGAATCAATTGTAAGTTGAGAATCCGCCATGCGACTAGTGTCTGTCTATTGTAGATAAATATAACAAGCCTCTAATAGGTGCAAGGCTCAATTGTGCGTTGACCCTGCGTTGTGAAAGACCGGCGCGGATGCGCGTAAGAGGGACGGTTTTCCCTCGTGTTTCTTGCTGAGATTGCCTCAGCGTTCCAAGAACTGCGTTGACGCTGAAGAGTAGGGAGTGCGTCTACTTCGAAACCCTTCACGACGGCGTGTTTCTTCAATCTTCTTTGGCTTGTAATTGCCACTGTTTTGCGAAGATTGTACACTAATCGAAGACGTCTTAAACAACACCGACCATTCATAAAGCATCACTTTGCACTCACAGTTCGTCTTGAGATTGGTCCCGCTATCGGTCCTAATTCTCATTGGTGCACTGAGTTTTCTGTCCTTATTGGTTTTGACCGATAGGCGGGCCCTTTTCGCGCCCGATGTCACACCGCGGCCGGGTGCTCTGCGACGGCAGAGCGGGGGAAACGGCAGGTCGGCGTAATTAGTCGAGTCCAGACCAGCTGGCGATAATTACACTGGTATTCGCACTTTTCTTTATCGTTACTCAACCCTTCATTCAAGTACTGTCCGAATGCGACGGTTTCGCGATTCATTGATTGCCTGGTCATTTAGATTTGATACTTAATCCCCAAATATTGTCTTGTAATCTG
>JAPYYT010004170.1:0-22986 GCA_030522565.1 Ceratosolen corneri | reverse complement strand
TCTCTCATTTTTCCTTCATCATTCTTCGGCAATCGCGCGAAAATACCGAGCTCGGCTCGACTGACGCACCCTCGATCCCAGCCACCGCGCGCTCGCCCGTTCCAGCCGCGGAAGGAGGTTTTACGAGAGCGGCTACTGCCGCTGCTGCTGCTCCTCCTCCTCCTCCCCATTCCCGTGGGGTCAGATTGTTTGCGGACAAATGATTATAATTGACGAGGAATAGTTGTTACTTGGAGCGCGAGCTTTATAAAAGAAATATAAGCAGCGGCGATCGCGTAGCTTTACTCCTCAGAGCTGAGCCAGCGACCTCATATGAGTCGACGTGCTATTGTTTGAACATATAAATAGCCTCGCGCCCTCCCACCACCTCAACTGACTTTATCACTTTATAAACTAAATTCACTAAGGCTGTTAAATACCGATTGAAAATAACGCGACGCCTTGGCAACGCGTTAAAATACCATTTGCCACTTAATGTGGTCTGATGGTCGTTGGGAGTGAAGGGAAAGCCAGTGAGGAAATTGCAAGCGGGGAATCGTAAAGATCGCGGCGCTCGTGCGCCGAATTTCCGCAAAATTTCTAATTCCGTCTTACCTTTCCCCACCCCCCTCCACCACCCACCCCCCCTCCGCCGTGGCATTTTCATTAAATTCGCGAATTACAAAACTCCAGTGCCGCATAATCATTACTCAAATACAAAACAGCCTTCTGTAAGTCGAAATCGCATAATAACAAAGTTACACAGGGAATTACATCCCGAAGTGCACTCGAGTCGAAATTCATCCCGGGCATTAAACGTTATATCTCGACTAGCACATGCCAGTCACTTCAAAACTTTATCCCCCCAGCACAATAACTGACGCGCATCCACCTACACACATATATATATATATCAATCGCGGTTTACTTGGTACTGCCGCAGCAGCCTCGCTTATTCCTAATAAACACTCTGCAATGTGGTTTGCCCCCATCCTCCGCTCCCCAACTTTCGTCATCGCGCGCGCGCATAAGGTACGCTCGTGCGTGCGAGTGCGTGCGTGCGCGCTGGCGGGTGCGCGGGGGCGTAGGCGGGAGCGTAGCCCTCGCATAAAGAAACGATAAAGATTGGGAGGAGGAGGTGGAGGTGAGGGAGCTGGTGGGGTGACAGGAAAGCGAGGAAAGGACAAGTGAAAGACGGAGGAAAGAGATGAGTAAGAGGGCGGAGGAGGACGAGGAAGAAGAAGAACGACGTCTGTCAGTCGGCAAAGTACGTAACGATGTGCCCTAGCATATAAAGTCGCAAGTTTAATAGCTCCGAGATTGCCGTTTCCCATTGCGCAACACAAGAGCACACGGGCACCCGGGAACACAAGGCATCGCATTATACCTAATGGGAGCCGACTTATCGGTCACTCGTCTTCCCCGCGCCACCCCACCCCACCCCGCTCTCTCCACTGCTCCACATAGCCGGGGATGGCTTTCGAGCCTTTGGAACGAGGAATCAATACTCGTCGCGTCCTGTGCGCAGCGGAAGAGGACCGAGCGTCCGAGAATGAGAACGAGAGGGAGGCTCGGCAGTCGGCGAGTGAGCGACAGTGTACGGAACAACCACGGCCGAATGTACCCCCTTATTTCACGCTTCCCGGCGACCAAATTGGCGGCTAATTACAAGCGAGTAATTAGTGGAAACGTTAGTTTGCTTTTGTGTCGCCCATTGGAGCTGTCACCTCACCCTCGGCCTCCCTATCTATCTCTCCCGGGCCCCTCACCGCCATCCGCCCCCTCAACTCCTCCCCCTCTGCAGTCAATTCCGCAGTTGGCCCCGCGATACGGAGCGCAGGTAGGGAGCGGGGGCGGTGGCGGCGGTGGCAGCGACAACGACGGCGCGCGGGGGCAGAGGACGGCCGGGGGTGGAATGTGCCATTACGATCTGCCGAGTCCAGAAACTCGAGAGTCGTCGCCGTCGTGCGCCGCTTCGCGGCCTAGAATACAACCCCGTCTTTGTCGTCTTTGCCGCCCCCACCTGCCCCCCCCTCGCTCTTCCTAACTGTCGTATTTCCAAGTGTATAAGCCCCGGGAGGAATCGCCGCTGGCGCCGGCCTCCAAAGCTTGCTTAGCCATCCTCTTTAATTAGCCATTGTGGTGGCGTCGTGGGCCGCTAGTTACTACGCCACCACCGCCTCCATCTGCCCCCGTCCCGCCATTCCACCCCCCCCACGTCGCCCCTCCTCGCCGCCCCCACCTCGCTAGCCATCCGCCAGCATTGCCAGCGAGTGATTCGCCCTCGGCGAGATTCCCCGGGAGGAGCCTCGGACCTCCTCCCCTGTACAAATGCGCGTGCGTGTGCGTGAATTGGGCGACGGAACGCTCGAGCGCGTCCATCCCGAGTTTAAACTAAAGCGACAAATATTTCACCGCAAGCTCGCCCGGCACGTGGCCGAGGGCAAAAGCTCGCCGAGATCGGTCTGCGCGGAGGCCCGCCACTATACGTTCGAGTGCGCCCACATCGCGTAAACCAAGCGCAAAATTGCCAAGGTCTTGCTTAGGGAGCGATTAAGGCCAAAACTGTTTAAGGTCCCGACATTTTCCCGCGACGTTTTCAGCTTTGTTTAGGGCTGCGTAAAACGGCAAAGCCGAGCTTCCCGCTCTTCCCACGGCGCCGCTTCATTCCCAGCGAGTTATTTAAGGAATTGCAAGAAGTGCAAATTGCATTTGTACCTTGCGATGCTTCCTCTACCTACTACTTGCGCTACATAATGCTGCGAGCGTAATTTTCCCCGGCTTATTAAAAGAGCAATTTAAGAGCATTGCGATGGGACATTTAGACGCTAGCTGCACCTTTTTATTCGCAATATTCCGCGCAATGGCCTCAATAATTATTCCAAACGAAATGGAGAAGAAGAAGAAGAAGAAGAAGAAGAAGGAGAGGGCGCGAGCCAAGATGAAGAAAGGGGTGGAAGAGATGGGGGGCGCCGAGACGAAGAGGAGGACGTTACTATGACAATAAAGAGGAGCATATTAAACAGGATGAACATTGTGTCTAAACATTTGTAAAGTCGCTCGTGCGAAAAGATACTTACCCTCTCCCACTTAAAGTTAATTACGAAACTCGTTGCGCCACGTGTGCACTGTCATTTACATGCCACGCTAGAAATTAGTCGAACAATGAAGGATTAATTGCGACATTCGCGCAATACAGCCGCCAGTGCTGCGAACGCAGAATCCACGATAAAGAGTCACCAGCATCGCCATCATCTGATAACCGTTGGGCCGCCCTCCAAACTCACCCCCAACATTCATCGCCACACCTCCCGCATCACGAGCACAATGTCAACGGGCCACCCCCTCCTGCCCCTTCGAGTCATTAGCCCCGGCCGCTGCCAACGGCGACCCCGCGCTCCCCGTCCCACAACCCAAAATCATCCCGCCCCGCGTCCTTACGACGCGCACGCGATGCACACACATGCACATGACGTGCCCGCGTCTCCTCCTCGGCCGTTTTAATGCGCCGGTGTGTCTGGGAGGCGGACGAGGCAGATGCGTCGCGCGCAAGATGCCGCCGGCGCGCAGTTAATTTTCCATCCCCGATGCCTCGAATTTGCGGCTGCTCACTGGCGCGGATGCGCACGTTGTTTGGGCCGCGGCTGGCTGATTAACGCGCGCGAGATAATGCGTACTTGAGGGGGACGGAGAAAACGTTTGCGGCTTTCCGGCCGAGGCGGCTGACGAGTTATCGTTAGCGAGTAGTCAAATTTTCGAGACGGCTCCCAGTCCCCCCCGGGATCCCCGACCTCCTCCACCACCACCATCGTCACCACCACCATCACCACCACCACCATCGCCACCACCAACGGACAGACAGCCAGGGCACAGCAATTCGCTTTATGCTACTTCGGAATTGTAAATTCGGGCCGCTTGTGACCAGCCGCCGTCAAAGCTCATCCTCGTCATTCGCGGATATAGTCGGGAGGTTGGGAGCCAAGTACTCCTTGGCCTCCTCCAATTGTTGTTGTCGGCGCAGAGTTTAATAAAATAGCCGCGAATCATTGAATAGCTGAACTTTAGCGTCAAAGCCTCAATTCTAAGAGCGAAAATTCGCGCGGCCCCCGTGAAATTGAGGGATAAAGTTGAATTTTCGCGGAGCAATCTTGGGCAGCGGCTCACCAAAGTCCAACCAAAGTCCATAAAAATTCAATAAAACCCTTCACGCTCCGTAAAGTAGCGATGTTGCGAGGTTGGGCGATCAATCGCGGCTCTCCTTGCACTCCCCATCGGGCAATCGGTCCCGCGGAAATTATCCAGCCAGCGATTGAAAAACGAGGCATGAAATGCCAGAGGCCGATTAATTGTTCACGAGCGAATAACGCTCGACCCCGCGGCAATTAATAAAAGTAATTTATTAGACGGGAATGTGACTGTTGCCGGGCAAGCCAGCCACGGCCGATCGATTGTCGTTGCGGCGGCCCATCATTAGGCGCGATAAATCCCTCGTCGGCCTCGGCGATCATTCGTTGCCGATCGGAGGCCTCGATCGCCGCGTCCCAGCCGATGTGATAAGGAAGTCGCGGGAGCCGCGCACCCACGGATTATCGTTCTTTTTGGCTTTGTCGCTGGCGGAGCCGGGGGCGCCGGGCTGCCGTTCTTCTCTGATTTAGATTAGGGATCGGGGGTTGGGTCGGACGCCGGGGCCGTGAAATCGTTGCCCTTAAATAACGGTCTCGTTAGCCGAGTGTTTGGTGCGAGCGCGCGCGCGCGCGCGTGAGGGAGAGCCGAGTCGTAAATGGCGGCCGCGCGCAGGTAGCCTCGATTTTATTGGCCCCGCGCACCGTAATTATCCTCTCGGTCGGACTTTATTGCCGCGAGAAAATTAATTACGCGGAATATCGATTATCGAAACGCGAGCTCGGGCTATTTCTATTCATCGCCGGTTAAACGCGCTCGATTGATTTTGTTAATTTATTCATTTGGCGGATCGATAGAAGCTCAGCCGCCCTCGGCTACTCCTACGCCAACAAGCAATTCGCCCGCATGAATTGGCCCCGCGCAATTGTTCGCCTCCCTCCCACCCACCCACCCCACCCCACCCCCGCCTTCACTCGGCCGAAAGTTAATAACGAAAAAATAATGGCGCGGTGATTTGGGTGGCGAAGGTCGAGTGGCGGGGGGCGCGCACCGAGATATTACGACGGGAAATGCGAGCGAGCGGCACTCTGCTTTTCCGATATTCTAGCCTCGGATGCTGATATCCAGCTGGTCGGCCAACCACTTCATCCCAACTATGCTTAGCTGTTGACGCAGCTTCGCCCATCCCGGCCCCTCCCCTTCATACATTTCACGAACGAATTCGTATGTGGCGTGGGTGGAGGGGCCGCGAGTCCCCGCAGCCACTCAATTTTGCGTGGCCTTCCATCTTATAAGCACAAGTTTTTGATTTAAACGTTAATTTTTAGCGTTAATTTTTTAGTTTAGTGTAAGATTTAGTCGTTAATTTATTAACGAGGCATTCCTTGATAATCGCACGCATTCGAATTGCAGTGGGTGGGGCGTGGAAATGTTTTTCAATAAATGCGCGTCGTAGTTGTCATTGATAGGAGTGGGCGGGGGGAATACTTTTGAGCATCAGCAGGGGTACGATTTGGAAATGGCGGCCGGAGCTTTGGCCTGCATCTTCTGGTCAGCACGGCCTTCCGGGAAATAAACCGCAATGGCAGATAATACAATGAGCAATGAAGGCTTTTAGGAAGTTAACATTTAATGAATGCTTTTTACGAAGGACTTTTTACTATTAACATTTTCCATTAGTCGCAATTGTTGATTCGCCTAATTGGCACTGCGCTTGACGTTTAGAAAATTATAGCAATTTTCAATTTCAATTAATTATAATTATTCCTCTGAATTATTGATGAGGGAGGTACTTGGAAATAGTGTCGGGCTATTTTCGTAATTTTTTACGCTGCTGAATTTAAGCGAAAGAAGAGAGAGAGAGAGAAAAATGAATTTTTCATATCAATTATTATGGCTCTAATTTTAAGGCTGGCTAATCGCATGCATTCGCCTTCTTTAAATAATATAATGAATTTTACGTGGAAGATTTCAATCTGTCGAGGCATCCTCTACCTATCTCTCCTGGGCTCGGCTTCACCTCTTCCGACGGCCCACTGACAGGCAATTCACCTCCTCTTAATATACGCACTCTTATCAAGAGTTGTTCAAGAGTGGGAATATAATAGGACTGATTAAATCGTTGAGCATGTGCATGTGAACTGTTTCTATTTATTTAATAATAAGTGGTCTATTGTGCGTTGTGGTTGCAAGGTTCAATTGTCAGTTGACTCTGCGTTCTTATGTACTGCGCGATTAGTCCCAAAAGGTCCCTGACCTTGCCGCGATTGGGGCGGGATGCCGCTTTTCGTGAACTAGGAGGGCAATTTCCCTCTTTACATGTTGCTGACAAGGCCTCAGCAGTTACCAGTTACCAGTTACCAAGTAGGGCGTGCGTTTCTTTCAACCGATATACGGTGTTCTTATACCAATCTTTGTTGCCTTGTTCCAACTTCTACCAGGATACTCAAGTGAAGATTTTACATTAATCGAAGACCACCAAGACGTCGTTGCTCACTTTGTCCTCACATTTCCCATCGCGACCTTATGCCACTCCCGTCGAAACTAATTCACTTGATTTTTCTTATGGGTCCCGCGATCGGCACTTCATTACACTAATTGTTATTGGTGCACACAGAGTTCTTTGTCCCTCTTGTTTTATTTACCGAGTTTTTCCGAGTCCGCAGCGGAGGCAGAGAGCGGGAAAGCCGAGAAGTCGTCTTATTTTTTTATTAGGCCAGGATCAAGTGGCGGCAATTGCACTTACACGTGTATACTTTCCTTCTAGATCTTTCTAGCAATGATCGTTCTTGTCTTTAGAGCTACACTTTCCTTTGTTCTCTGCCTTAATATCGCACTTCTATTTCATAAACAATAATGATCGCATTACCCGGCGACGACGTGCCCGTTAGTTTATTATACGGATTTTCCGAACGCAATCGAACTTTGTTAAATGGAAGTTGCAGCCGAAGAGTATTTTAGAAAGATTGACAATTAATGATCCAAATGGCCGGACATTAGTCAAGCGAATGCATGCAAAGCTAAATTAAGAGATACACAAAGGTATATGTATTTATATTTTTAAATTTCTTTAGAAAAATCAACGTCCAATACTATATAATCCTGACAGTTGTATGTATGTGTGCATTATTCCGTAAAAGGTAGAAATTTATCGCGAAGCATCTGCTAAACAATTTAAAAATACGCCAACGTTTTGTATTATAAATATTCTTTTGAGACGGATAATTATGGGCGTGCAAACTTTACTTTCGCGTTCTATTGATGAATTAGCATACCCGCATATTGAGAATAGAATTTTCAATAAGTTTTCCTCGGTTGGCTTGAGAATTTTTTTCAGAATTTTCAATAAGCTGCATCCCTTTTTCACTCACCCAATTCGTCATTCTAATGCTAAAAAAACATTGATATTGTGTCTTTATTTTTAGACATTTCTCAGTTTTTATACGATTGGTCATATACAACCACATAATTTTCCGAATGCTAAATGCCTTGTCTTTTAATATTTATAAGTCCGGTATAACGTAAATGCATGACAATAGTTTTTATCTCATTTGAGCGTAAGCAGTAAGCGATTATAACTAGTTTATTTCAAGAGTTTCGTGTGCATGTTTTATTTATGGATACCCGAAAATCTCTTTGTTCGTATATAATTTTGAAGAAGTGAGTTTAAAGTTCAAGAATGCTTTATCTATCGAGGCCCACCCATCGCTCGATGAATTTTTATTTCAATCTTAAAGCGATTATAGTTATGAGCTCGTATTTATATTGAATATCTGCACGTGAATGTTTAATAATCCGTCGCGATGAAATCCAGCAAATTGAATGAGATTTTGTAACTTTATGCGCCGCGTCTTTTCCATGGTAATGCCAAGATACTTAATTGCCAGGCAATTATAATTATAAGCCTTTGACTCCATTTAAATTACTTGAATTATATCCTCCTAATACAGAGTTCGATCAGTCCTTCCTCCACTCAACTGCCAATTTCAATCGAAATAACTTTAAAGCTCGTGGAGCAAACTTAACAAATAACTTCTTATATTTTCATCATTTTCTGAAAATGTCTTTAATGCTTATTCGCACACTCGAGCAAATGCATTTACGTATATATGCTCTATTTTAGTATTACAATGGTAATTATATTCTTTAGAATATCTTTCGGAATACTCGTGTAGCCGCTAAAGTGCCAAGAATATTGTTGTACTTAACATACAAACTGAATGTATAAATCATTCATAAGACCATGCAAGTATTTTTAATGCATTATTAATTCTGTTAAATAAATGTGCAATGAAAGGATGAAGTAGAGTTAATCTACTGTTACGAATTAGGAAATCTAGTCCGGTAAATTAGTATATAATCGATTTGGTATCCAAAGTTTGATTTCTCGTCGTTTAAATTGCTATTCAAAAGAAATCGTGTAATTATTAGTTGCAGCCATTACGATGGATTTGACTTAAGCATAAAGAAGGACTCGTAATAGTCCTTACGATCGATATATATATTACAAAAATATATGAAAACGAAGTAATATGCAAAGCATTTCATTGACAAAGTGTTCAATGGGTCTATTCTACATAAAATTGGACCTCTTTGTTTATCCGCTTCTCTCAATATTTTCCCGTGAAATTAAATTCACTAAATTATTATTAATGCAATTAGAGTTGAACGAAGTAGAACAACTGCGTCGAGAATCTGAAATTTAATATAGAGATGTAAATTAAAGTTGATAAAAATTTTGTCCCTCAACTTACGTATTACACATAAATTTCACTTTGAG
This sequence comes from Ceratosolen corneri, assembly GCA_030522565.1. Lineage (NCBI taxonomy): Eukaryota > Metazoa > Arthropoda > Insecta > Hymenoptera > Agaonidae > Ceratosolen > Ceratosolen corneri. The sequence goes on along the minus strand of JAPYYT010004170.1, from coordinate 14,105 downwards.
AAATTCGATATTAAATAGAATTTCTTTTAATAAAATGCTACTTTAATATTAAATTCGAATTCGCCGAGCCGAATATGAAAATTGCAAGTTAAGCATACAAATTCTCAAAACAAAAGTACAATCGTCAAGTAGTGAGTTTTATTTTGAAAATGATAATGCTAATGAAATAACGTGAAATGTATTTGTTGAATCCTTACGACATTGACCGTCGAATTGACCGTCCAATTGACCGTCCAATTGACCGTCCAATTGACCGTATAAATAGCTCGATTAAGGGACGAGAAAAAAGCTTTCACTCGTCTTATTAATTTAGTAATTAGAGCACGTGCTCGCTATCGACCTCAGCTCAAAGAACTGCCTAATCTAATCAATTGGACACTGAAAATCGCTAATACACACTTTAGACTCTGCCAGGCAGCTCTAATCTTTGATCGTTTTCTCTCTTTCTCCCGTGCATTTAAGCCACAACAAAACGGAACTCCATCATTCCTCACGATAAGGATAAAAAGAGAAGGCTCCTCTCGAAGCTCCAAAGAATAAAAAGACCCAATTATTAACTCCTCAACGACATTATAAATGCCTCGACAATACAGTTTAAGTCATTAGCATAAGTGCAACTTTATCCGCACGCCCGAAGAGGAAGAAAAGGAGTAACATTTTATGGATCTGTTTATCGACAGTTATCGCCGATACTTTTTTGTTCTTGGCCGACATAATTAATACGCGGCACTGAAGTTGTTGGCCGATGGGACCTTCGTCGTTTGTCACTCTAATTAATGTTGCCATTCGACATGAGCGCGATTAAAATGATCCGAGCTCGAGCTCCAGACGACGATAATTCATACGCGCGGGCATACCCCGGGCAACCCCCCCCCCCCGATCGATTCCAACGCCAAAAAAGAACGGGACGAGGGCATCCCGAGGCGTCCACACACGCACACTTGTCGTCAATTCAGACGCTATTAACATATCTCCTAATGCAAATGATAAAAATCTGACTCTGCATATGTATGTACAAGCGTAGTGAGGCGTACGCGGCCCGAACCCAAAACTTACGCTCTCAAACCCATACGAAAGAAAGAGAGGGACACCTTCTTCCCTCCTTCCCTTTTCACTCTTTTTTTATCTCTCTCAACTTCTCTCCCGATCCTACCCCCGCCAACCCTACTCCTCTCGCTCTCGCTCTCGTTGTCATTCTCCGCTTCTTCTTTCTTACTTGGCACAAAGGCGTCGAGCGCAGATATGCTAAGGCAGCTGGCGTTTTTTACTCCTCTCTCTTTCCAGGAATATGCATGTAGCCCGGCGCACAAAAGAAATTTACATTTACAAAAGTTATCGCTCAAGTCGATATTAACAGATATGATTAATAAAGGTCTAGTTGCTCGTCCTCAATGCCGCCTACCACTGACAATGTGAGGCGATCGTCGCTACACATATCGCTCCAGTCGATTCATTCTTTTTTTCACGCAAATGGCCTTATACGTCATAATATAGGCACTTAAATATATATATACATATATGTGTGTGATCTACGTAGAAATTAATTTTTTACAATTGGCATTGATTTTCTTGAGGCATCTAGAAATTCGCTCGTATGCAGCTAAAAATCTTCAACCATACGTGTACTTACAGCCACTCCCAAACAATTATCCAAATGCATTCTCATGCATACTCATCAATGAGCCATCTCAATAGTATGTCGATGTATGTATGTCGCACACTTGGCGCCGTTTGATTTGTCGCCACTTGACCATTTGATTGGACAGTGCTCTAGCTGCTACGAAGAAGGCGAATTTCACGAATTGTCCGCTAAAGTTTCATGTACGCACGAGGGCCGATTATCATAATGTTCTCTTCCCCCCCCCCCAAGCATAATCGGCCGGGTCGTGGCGAATCACCGGCCCACGTGGCTCGCCCCGCTTTTTTCCACTGCGAGAGCACCTAATATGCCTGCGGGAGGAATGTCGCGTTTTTTACGGGGAGGTCCGAGGGATGACGCGCTTTTAATTAACGACCGAATTGATTTTCATCGAGGTCCTTTTAGATTGACGCACGTCGAGCGGCGCTCGCCGTCTTTTTCTCTCCGGGCGAGTCATTAATGCGAGGTGCGTTGCGCGCGAACGCTGCGCCGAATTCTCTAGCAAAAAGCGCTCGGCCGATAATAAATTAAGCCGGGGGAACGTGTTGATGCCGGCTCCGTGGAATTTTGAATCTTAGCTCGCAGCCCGAACTAATTGATAAAGCCAAATTTAAGATCGAGGCCTCACAAACTCGTATCGCCACTTACCCACGGCACGGGCCTTAAATACACGACTGCTTAATGGGAAAATGAATAGAGCTCGAGGCCCGAGGTAAAAGCAAATGATTTCGCTGATTTATCGGGCATTTTGGTAATGTCGTGTTTACAGTTACATCTTCTGAATTATCGTTTGCGATTTGGTCCAGGAATAGCTGTCGAGGCATTTTGAGGTTAAGTGGCCTATCGATGTGCTACGAATTGTCACTTTTCGTACTCGTAGCCTTTAATGCTCATTTCTGCAGTCGAAACCATCATTGCGATTAACAATGACAAATATTAGCAGCTCGCTCTTCAATTTTCTCACGTTTCTTTCATTAGACAAGCCATTGACTTTAAGAGTTCCTCAACGCTCAATAATGTAGGTGTAGTTTGTGTCCTTCTCTAATGCAAGACTTACGAGAACATGATTATTATGAAATTGACTGTCGATTTTCCATTCCAATAATGCTCGCTTTACCAAACTCGATTTTACAATATTTATGTCATACAATTGTACAACATATTGATGTTACGAAGTTGCTCTATGTGCCAGTACAGGCAGCTGTGATTATTAGAAGGAAGCAAATTGTTGGTGGAGTAGCGATAGTTTCGTCACTTATTGGAAAGTTTGTGAGCCGAGGAATTGTAAGAATGAAGCCTCGAGCCATAATAAGAATGATTTTCCCAATTAAGCTCATTGCGCAAGCCGAAAATGAGTGCCGAGCTTCAATCGTAAAATATCATCCAATCGGCCCAACACAATTTTCTACATTTTTCTCCAAAGCTTCCACTACGAGCCATATGGGCCACCATAAAAAGTAAAATCTCCGTCATCGATCATCAGTTGGCAATTCTCGACAAACGTGGCAAGTAAAAATTGTCGCTCCTCGCCCCTCCTCCGTGCACCGCGAGAGCGCTAGAGAGCGGCAGAGCGCGAGAGAGAGAGGGGGGTTGGGGGTTGGGGGTGGGGGTGCAAGAGATCCAGTGGATCAGAGCGAGCGACCGCCGTCATAGATATTTCATTAAACCAAGTCCAATAGAATCGATTTTACACACTCGGGTGTAACGCCTCTCGCAACTGCAGCCGCCGCCAAGCTCCGGCGCGGCATTTGTCCACTCGGCTGGGACGGGCGAATAGTTTAAAATTTCCGGGCCGGCAATATATTTCACATTGGCCCGACGCGCCTACACATAAATCGAGACCTGTATGAATCACGAGTAATATTCTCCGGCGAAAGTAAAAAAAAAGGGAGAGGACGAAGGAGCGGACGTGGTACTACGGATGTAAGGGGCGCGCGCGTTTGTCGCGTTACAGGTCGTCGGCGTCGCCGTCGTCGTCCTCGTTCTCGCTGATCGATAAAATATATCGCGGCCCGTCCCCTCACTCCCATCGCCATTGGGCCCGGGCTCCTTTACACATCGCAGCCCGCTCCCTTCCCTGAAATTTATGGAGGCGCGATTTCTAAGCGACTGCCATCGCCGTGGCGCGGGGCGCGGAGACGTAAGGGGAGGGGGGGGCAAAAAAGAGATGGGCCAGAGAGGAATATAAGAAAAGGGGGCTGGTCGTCGCGTCGCTATCGAGATTGTACGATGAATAAACAATTGCTTTTTCGGCCGAGCCCGGCCACGAGAGCGTAAAATCCTACTGGGAAAATTGAAGTGGGCAGGGGGGAGGGGGCCGTGGCCGTCTTATTTCTATCCTTTTTGCCGGGTCTGTGGCGGAGTGGCAGTGGGGAGTTGGGAAAGATGTCGCCGGGCGTGATAAAGTGCGAGCCGGACTCGCGTAGTTCATAAAATTATCGGGATCGTTCGAATAGATGGGGGGGGTGGGGAAGTGGAGGGAAGTCGAGCGAATTAATGCACACGAGTGCGGACTCGTCGAGTTTTGAGAGCCGGCGCACGCAGGATGGCCCCGTGAGTGTGTGTGGGAAAGTATAATACTCTTAAAATGTCATTTCCAATAAAGATGTATGAATAATGCAGAGTCTTGAATCAGCGCTGAAGGGTCAACGTCAATAAAACTTTGTTTGGATGAGGACTTTATGAAGGCGTATGTGCCGCAGGAATATTTCAAGTCGTCTTAATCGTCTTCTCCTTAAAGAAAATAAGTCCAACTTGTTTAATTGATAAAATTACACGCTTTTTATCGCATTAAAATGCTTTTACCAAGCTCACTTTATCTCTCTCTCTCTCTCACTCCCTCCTTCTGTCTCTCACGTGTATAATATTCGTATTTCAAAAGTACGGCCAACTGCCTGCTGTCGGGCGGCAATTACAATTAAATTTAAAGTAAAATTGATCAAAAAAGCGATTTATTATCTGTCGACGTTAAATAATTGCGTAATAATTTTTATCTCGAATGTCCTTTTGCCAATGGTGGATGCTACTTTCAAATGTAACAAAAATCAAAGCACAAATCGCGTAATTTTAATTAGATTTCGACTTACGTACTACTCCATCCGTTTCATTTATTTTCATGCACGCCACTGATTAATTATGTCTGCTTTCGCTGAATTTATATGCATAAATATAATGCTCTACATCTAAAATAAAAGTATTCAAATTATATTGCGTATCGGTAAAGTGGCGAGATGCAATATATTATAATTCTGTAATATAACTTTATTACACGGATAATTAAAACTACTCGGAGCATACTTCATTCTAAAATCTCATTTTATTTACAAAAATTAACAACCTCTAGCGTACAAAATAATTTCCTTAAGATGCCACATGCATTAATTGCAATTATATGCTAATGAACTGCTAATATAATTCATGAGAAAAAATCATTCCAAACTTCATATCGAATTATCAATTAGATTTTTCAACGAAATTTAAGCGCACAACAATTTTACGTCAATATCAGTACAATTCAGCCTCGCCCAATAAACTTATCCACATTTGCCCTCAAACTTCATTGGCAAATTTTAATAGTAAAAGATAACCGATCGCCAACCATATTTCAGCGCAAACCCTAACAACAATAAACTCGGTGGCTTATCTCCCGGCAAAGTCACATGGCCAAAGAAAAGAAAGAGATCGCAGCACAATTCACTTTGCATTCCAACACCTCGAAACTCCCGAAACTCACTGTCCCATCAACAAGGCACTCGCCCTTCGCCCCCGAAACCCCTCCCGATAACAACACCAGCCTTACCCGGCAAGCTTATCGGCTGAAAATTATCGGCTGCGGATCGCCAAGGACTCAGTTTATTATCCTAATAGAATCCAATAGAGAAACAATATGGCGCAGCCTCCGAGATGATTGTCTAGTTGCCGTTCCCGAGCACTCGGCTCCCAGATACCGATCCCTCACTCTTTAATAGCCTCGGCATTTAAGAATCGAGCGCTTTAATCGCTTTTTAATGCTGATTAGGTCGGCCATTCTGCGGGCTTCTTCGTTCGTTTGGTCTTAAGGACTACGGCATTAATAAGATTACCGCATCCCCACCACTCACACTTGCCGATTTCAGGATGTAATGAGCTTGCACTTTGGCTATCGGATCGTGCTGCCGTAGAGCTTGCATTAAACAAAAAACGAAAACAAAAAAAAACAAGAAGAAGAAGAAGAGAACAAGGAACAAGCATGGATTATGTGTTATTCAACTTATTGCCCGGGGCCTCGGATAATATTCATCATCGAGCCGAAAAGTCTTTGCTAAAGTGCCCGAAAGCCATTTGGCTTTGTCAACCAATAATTATTTTAACGCTCGAGTACCTAGAGACGCGCGCGCGTATGACTGATGCCCACGATAATATGGAAGACACTCGCCCCACGATAATTCATTCGATTCGCAATCTCGCTAATTGCAACGTTTCGCAATATTAACGCAAAATCTCGGGCATTATATTATTGCAGATTACTTGGATGGAAGCACTTGAGGTTCGCTCGCGCAAGCTCCAAGCCAATACACAATCGCATTCCCCGTTCCCCGAAATCCGAATAATCAAGAAGCGCCACAAATGACAAGCCTTTACTGCATAATAATAATAATTACCCCAATGATAAATAGTCATGGATATTAGCACTTCAATCGCGACTATATCGTCAACTGGAGAACTAGAGGATATTCATTCAAGGCTCCTCCGCTACTTCACTTTAAACTTAGTTTAATATGACTTCTCGGAATTATTGCAGCGTGACTCATAGGACAAGTATATTATGGGATATGTTGATCCAAGCAAATGGATTCGCCATTTCCATTTCTTTCGGCCTTACATTAATAAGCGCTATTATTATATTCAATGGCCCGGCGTCTTTATTAAATAATGCATTTCCTTTGATTAATCAAAGACATTGAGCGCTCAAGAATTCACTGTGTTTAAACAATATAATTGAATTATTCTGTATCGCAAAAAATCTTTGCTAATGGATCTTACACGGGGGCTTTTTTCACGAAAGTATTATTACGTAATTAAAAGAGTATCAACATCGTTACGCCGCTCCGCTAATTTTCTCGTGTATGTTCTCATGATGCAGATAAAATCTACGTGCAGATTTTTCTGTATAAACACGATCGAGGCACCAAAAGTCCCTCCAGCGCGAAAATAAAAGTGAGCTCGTAAAAACTTTTGTTTCGACGTTATAACGCACGAAACGGCCGCTGTTTCCTTTCCGACTACTCGTGCGTTAAAGCAATTATCGGATGACAAAGCCGAATCGCTTGTGAAGAGCTTCACGCGCTTCAGCCAAAGATTTTTATATCGATGATTGAGCGACGAGAAAAGAATCGATCGAAAATCAAATGAGGGTATGGAAATTTTATACAACTCGATGGAGTTGAGTAAGTTGAGCTTTCGGGGGTGGGGGCACGCTCGAGGCAAAATGTAAATTTGAGAATTGGCAGGACGTTTAGAGCAACATATTGTAAACTAAGAATTAATTTCACAGTATTTATTCCCAACTGCTCCATTGTTTATGAATTGTTTATGAATACTTCAAGAAAATCACGTCGACGCGCTTCTGCATCCTGTCATTATCACGAGGATTTTATGCAAAGCATAATTTAAGTATTAACAGCCTATCACAACGTATTATAGTCATTTGAATTATTTTCAGTAAACTTATCTATTCTTCAATGATTAATTCTATTTATTGCAAACCAGCAAAAATATGCTACACGAATTATCAATGTGAGTATCTCATCTATTTAGATAAGATACAAAATACATTGTCCACCCTAAATTATATGTATAACTTTATAAGAATTAACGACCTCACCTCGCAACACTCAAATTGTTTGGGAATTACAAGGAACTTTTAATAGTTTACGATTGCCAGATGTTGTTCCAAGAGTCTTTTTCACCTCCAACGATAATCCCCGAGTGTCCTCTTACCCTCACTTTCCGATCAATCTTTACGACCTTCGCCTAGGACGCGACTTTCCACTCTCTCTCTCTCTCTCTCTCTGTGCTTTTTGTCACGAGGCTTATTACAAGCAAAAGTACAATCGACATGGCTAAAAAGATTCTACAACCCCTCGTGATTTACATTTTTTACATTTTGTTTGCTATCGCTCATTCTTCTGTTCACAGAGCCGAGCTTCATACTTTTCTACTCCCAAGAAAACCTCGTGAGTGGTCAGTTGTAAGTTGACAGCCACAGCAACTACTTGGCAGAATTACAGGAAAAGTAATTCGTTCGTTTACTAAGCTCACAAGACCACAATTTCCTCTCATTTATAAAGACATTTGATTTACAAGTAGCATCAACATAATAAAATAAATTTTCAAGATAACATAAATACAACCGAATCTCAATAAACGCTCATACACTTTCTTCTCATACCTCCAGCTAACTCCCCCTCCCACCACTACCCCCCCGTCCTGCCCCTTCCATCTCGTGGAGAGTTTACACATCGGATTAATCCCCGAAGAGATTTATCAAATATTATATTATTTGTTTAATAAGATATTGTATTCTACATAAGGTGGGATCTTGAATTTATTATAAATTCTGTATTAAATCATTTCAAGTATGAATTTTATGTACTTTCGTGAAATCAGAAATGAAACGAGGAAAAATCATTTCCATTAATTCCTTGAAGAACAATATTACCAACAACCTCAATAAAAGCTACAAATTATAATTATAACATGAAATAATGCAATTAATATCATATGAAAAACTTGGTAACATTTTTTTATTCATTTGATAATATAAATTTCAATTGATTAATTCAACCCATAATTTGCGTGCATTCAGCCAAAAATCATAAATATCCTACATCACCCACTATAATAATTTTTATCAAGTTTCATTAGTCCACTGTAGTCTTGTTTTCAAACAAACGCGATTCTCACTGGTCACAAAGGCCAAATCGCACGACATCCCGTGACTCTCACTTTCTTTCCTACATAAAAATCCTGAAATTTCCTGACGCAATAATTCGTTACACTACAGTGACTTAAAAGCACCTCATTGTGTATTGTTGGTGTAGCAAATTTTCGGTTTCCCCCTTACGTCTCTCAACTCTTGGTCCTGGATTCCAAAGTCCATAGCGACACAGATCCATACAGACACAGACCCAATTTGACTATAATATGGGTAATTAGAATCTCGAAATTACCGAACCGCTATTTATTTTTACTTCACATTCATTGAACGTATGAGCATTAGCACTTATCTGCCGAGTTTTTAAAGAAAATGTTCAAACATTTGTGTGAGATAATGCGGAATAATTTTATAATCGCCCGCAATACCATAAATTATACGTAATTACACTTACTAATTATATCCACTTGTTATCTATTATTTATAATTACTGCGAGGAGGCTAATAAATCTTGTACGTTTTTCATTTTTTAATTTTACTTTCGACCAGCTGACGAAAGAAAGGGTGTACTAAAGTTTTTCGATGCTTTAATTTTTATTATTATCCACCGCTTCATCCATCTATAATAAAAGTGCATTTTAAAAAAGTATATTTTATCTGCTGCATTAGTGCATTTGGCAGAATTTTCAGTAAGAATTATCATACGGCCTCGTAATTTAATTTCTCTAACTCGATATAGAATCACTTTCCTTTCTTTATTTCAATTAAATTTTCATACGATTTAGACGAGTGTATAGGATATGCTTTATCTACAATCAGTCGTCGAAATTCAGATCGACGAATATAGTTTAGCTTAGGAAGCTCTTGGAGCCTTCGCAGAGCCATAATATTATGCAACATAAACAGGTTCGTTAAGATTATATGACATAATAATAATAATAATATGCCATTCTCATTTCAATTATGTATGTTGAAAATTAATGTTGAATCGCTAATACTAATGACCGTTTAGCTCTCAGCACTAGTTAATACAAATAAAATATTCCGTCGTATCTCCATATTATTGCGCTAAATTTATTTTACAAATACCGATATTATTTCAATCCCTTTAATTAATATTCCTTATAATAGGTTTGAATAAACTTATTAAATATTAAAGGATATTTCCAAACACACTTTCTTTCATATTCACATGATGAAATGACGGTCCTTAAACTTGTCATTACATTATTCGCAATTCTAGAGTCTAAATAATTCTCAGGTGGAAAAATATTACTAACTTTACGCTCATTTGCATTTAGATCGATAGATATTTGATCTTCTTTTGTCAATTATTTAAATATTATTTCTTTACGTACATGTCTCCATAAAGAATATGCAATATGTAAAAACTAATAGATTTTTTAAAAGATTTGGAACGCCTCTGTGCGAAACAACTGGATGTTTGCACAAATCTTTTACAAATTGCTTATTGAAAGTGAAATATAAAGTTATTGCACATAGTATTCCAGTTTTATTAGCCGTAAACTTAAAAGTATTGGGAGACGAAAAAAAATTCTTGAAAACCTTATCTTATTGCTGTCAACATTGAGATTACTAAATTATAAATTGTTTATTTTGTTTACAATTCGAAATTTATATGCACACTACTCTTTACCGTATCCTGTAAATAACTTAAATTGTATAGAGTGCGGTAGCTTATATTACAAACTTATTTTACAAGCGAGAAATCATTTACATTTCATAAATGAATTATGCATTATGCGAGTGCACGATAAGTGCAATAATAAGCGTGATATTGTCGTCAAATCGACAATGGACAAGCGAATGGCTTTTTAAGCGGGCAACAAAAAGTGATGCGAGCAGTAGTAAAGGTAATATCGCAATTAGCCGCGGACGTGGCAGCCTGTGAGATAAAAATTATAATAATTCGCCTCCGTAATCCCACTTCCTAATTCCCTTTCACACTGGAGGGCTCAGGTCGCGCGATCCAGTGGGTAAGTCGCTCGGCGCCGAGGGCCCCGCTAAATCCAGGAAAATTACTCCGCACTCCACCTGTCATTGTTTATCGCTTCCTCGTCTCCACGTCTATGCTTAAGCGAGGCCGAGGCGAAGGGAGAAAGAAATCTCCGGGCCCGACTGCAATACACCGGGACAAGCTCAATTTGCCGCGAATTACGCTCTCGAGTTCTTGTGGCCGGGGAGCCTTTTTGCTTTCGCGGTTCATCGTCTCCCTCGGACTTTTCCAGCGCGAGGGGCATTGGCTCCTTGGCGAAGAGGAGGAGGCTGCTCGTCGGGGGACTCTCGTCGCTTATCCGATGACGAGGACGAGGGCGTTTTCGACGGCGGCGCACGCTGGCCCCCCGTAAATTTATGTGCAAATTGATAATCAAGCCGAGCGAACATTATCGGCGATCTTAATTGCGGGAGGGGAGGGGATTTATATTATATTTTAAGCCGGTGCTTGGCGAACGAGTTTATTGAATATATATCCTGTGTGCTTGGGCTGCCGATATTGCTGACAAATTAACGAGGAAAGTATCGTATCTCCCGCTCACCACTTCCCCACGAATTCTCAAGTTTATTTTCTAATGCATCGAGATTACATCCCGCCGCTCATTATCTTCCAATCGCTTGGATTATTCAAGCCAGAGACTCGCAAGAAAGCCGCAAGAAAGTAGCCAATAATAGCCTTATTATATTATATGTCAACAAAAGGAGAAGGAAGGGAAAATTAATTGCCAAAGATGAAGAGTGCAGTGCCGTAAGAAAGAAGAGATTCGCAAGAAAAGCAAACTTTTAATTTCACCTTTACGCGTGTATCATAATTCTCGAGCATTACGAGGCCTGAAAATCGCTTTCAATCCGTTTTTTCTCTTCTCTTCGGTATTCCTCGCTTTAACGGCCATAATGCAATTGTTAATTTATTCGTGAATTTGAGCGATTGTAGAAAAATTTAAGGCTATTGGTTCCAGGAGTAATTAAAATGTATCAAACGGCAGTCGCCTGCTTATTCGGTTATGGCTCCCTATTTATATGCATTTGTTTATTTATAAAGGAGCGTGACTATGGAGGAATGACACATTACGCGTAACATTAGACTATCGATCGAAGAAACTTTCTCAATCCTCATTACCTGGACGCCCGTCCATTAATAATATCTGCTTTAGCCGACATAATTGAGGATCAAAATGCGAAACTCCTTTGACAAAAGTAACAACGAACAAGATACAACAACGTACATTACCAAGGCAATTAAAATTTAACAAACATTTCGTGGATTAGCGTAAAGAAGCCATGACTTTCATTTACAGCTCCCCGAATTCCCAATTATGATGAATTTTATACATGCGAGCTGCGAATACTTTCACGTATTGTTCTTTCGAATTGTTTCCTAAAGTCGAAGGCGAAAAAAGCACCACCTCATGGGCATCCTCGTCGTAATTGGGTGGAAAGCCCAATTAATCGCGAGATCTCGTAGATCGTCGCAGGATGGCTAGTCGGCCAAGTGAGGTGGGGTGGGGGATGGGGGGCACGTCCACGTAATTTTTCTGGGCAATGGGGGCCGTGGGAGTAAATAAAAACGGCGGGGCGCGAACGGAAGGTGCAAACTGCCTGGCAACTCGGACTAATAAGCCAAGCCACTGCCGAGGTTTTGGCCGGAGTTCGGGCGGGGGCGGGGTCGGGGGCAGAGCCAAGGGGTAAAAGAGGAGCGCGTGGTCCACGAGGGATGCTGGGATTCGGGTAATAATGCGTCTTGCATCGTGCGATGAGAGTTGGGTGTGTGGCTGGGTTGGTGAATGCGAGGGTCGACTTAGGGTGGGAGGGGGAGAATCGGGGCTGCGGGTCAGATTTTTAACTGGGAGTGGTCGTAATTGGCGGTGCGAGATGAAATTCGGAAAGACGCGTGAGTTGGAAGAGTAAGTTGCTGGGGATTGGAGTGGAGGGTGTTATTCCTATGGGCAGTGATTGTTTGCGCGAGTTTGCTTGAGATTGTGAAACGCAATGTGGAAAGTTGCGCGTTCTGTTTTGTTGTAATAACGCGCGAGGGTTGTAATAGAGGGCGTCCGCGTTTGATAAAATTCGGCTTCAATCGGGATGGCGGAAATTTCTTTACAATAAAAACTCATTGAATTTGAAATTGTAAACGCGCGATTGTCCCTTGTGCCATTTTGCCAATGGCTTATGCTCTCGAGCCCCCACACAATAGCCGGATTCTTGCATATTTCATTTGGCTCAATACAAGTAATGCCTACCGACGAGGAAATTGATTAAGCTATTACGATATTTAAAGGTGAATGTTTCATAATGTTCAATAAGGCCGTGTATCGAAAGCATAATAATAATTCCGTTAGGCGAATTAAGTATCGCGCAATCTACGATCGGCTTAATAAATCTTTGAGCGCTTTATCGATTCCCCTTAGCTTATTTATAGCGAGACAATTCAAGACTTTCATATTCGCGCGGGAGCGCCCTATGCTATTTATGAAATAATTCAATGATTTATGAAACTTGCGAGAGCTCGCTTCTAAAATATTCCCTCCTTGGTACTGCGAGGACACGTAGCTCGGCAAAATTCATCTGGATGTTCGTGAGCATTGGTAAGGCAATCAATCGGACACTCGTCAAGATAATTGTCGAGGGCTCGTCATCGTTCACGGATATTCCGCAAATAATAATAATAATGCTCGGCTGCGAGTGAACTCCCACGTCGTGCCTGCGAAATTTATTCCAATTTCGAAGGGCCAGTGGCAGTCGGCCGGCAACTCGCCTTCATCCAAGCGCCTCCACAATAGAGATTTTACTCGGGAGTAAGGATTACGTAAGACAATCGTCAAATAAATTCTAGGGACTAGATAGAGCCTTTCATTGCGACTTCTCATTACTTGTCACAATTTAGCCGATTCAAGCCCAACGCAAGACCAATCCTCTCCCGATCTACAATTCTCATCCATCCGAAACTTCATACAGCATAATAATGCAAAGTATCCGCCTTCTCTCTTATTTAATTCTCCCCTTTCATAATTCACACCACCCATCCCAGCGAGCGAATCTCAAATCTCGCCTTCCGAGATTGCGCTCCCCCACCTCTCACCCCGTCTCTCTTTCTCGCGCGTTCACAACTTATCTATGCGACGGCCCGACGTCTTTCATTCGATAATCTCGACTAGCCACGATGAATAAACAATTACATCACCGCAATCCGATTGGATGCTGCTTCGCGTCGAACGCAGTAATCCTCGCAATTTGGAGCAAGGTCGCTCGAGGCTACCTCCACTGGCGTCTCGATAATACTGCAGGGGCAAGGGGCAATAGGAGAGATAGAGAGAGAAGGGAGGTTGCTGGAGCTTCAATGGCTACTGCCGGCGACTTGCTGGCGAGTGATCGCCGAGGGCAATCGCGTATATATAGGATCGAGCTAATCGTGATTATGTTCCCCGGGATCCGCGAGGCTTGGGAGGGCGACAAGGACAGACGGGAAACGGGGAAGGAATAGGGAGGGAGAGAGTGAGAGAGAGAGAGAGAGGGAGGGAGGGAGGGAGAGGGAGC
>JAPYYT010004169.1:0-11442 GCA_030522565.1 Ceratosolen corneri | reverse complement strand
TATTAATATATAATATAAATATTTATAAGTAATTAATATATAATTGTAAAAACAAGAAATTGACAATATTGTTTTCTAAATTAATGTGATTATGTGAACAGTTGATCAGGCTTTTTCATGGGATACACCACGAGCTGCCGAGCCTGGACAGTTTCCATTTCAAGTGTCTTTTGATTGGCATAATCTGCCGATTTCTGAGCATAGACATTTATGCGGCGGTGCTATTCTCACTGAATTTTGGATCATCAGCTCAGGATTCTGTCTCACTCGTAGTCAAATTGGGGTCCTTAGTGTTAAAGTCGGCAGGCATGATATTGCTGCCGATAATCAATACGTGCAGTCGCATGAGATTGTAAAGATTGTTGTTCATCCGAGATATCCAAGGTACGATCACTTTTAATTTGTTTTTTTCCAATCTATCATCAATATTTAATCGTCAATGATAACTTACTATTGAGACTGTATTCTTATCAATTATTGTTAATAATTTAGTTTGTTATGCAAGCGATTATATAATATGAATTTAGATATTTTATTATTTATTATAATTATTTAGTAGTATTTGAATATATTTAGTGGTAACGAAAAATATATGTGATATGAATATGTAGTGCATATTGATGCATTAAACGAACTTAAGGTTAAAAAATTAGTCTATATTGTTCATTGTTTTTAAAATATTTATGAGTAATCGAATTTCATTTTCTTATCTATTAAATTTTCCAAAAGCTTCTTTCACATTAAATAACATACATCTGATCTATTTTAATTGGAAATGTTATTTTTAAAAATATATATGTAACTTTTGTTTTATCTGCTCTATTTCTTTAATAAAAAAACCGAGTTAAGCATCGGCATATATTTTTATGATAATTATTTGATAAAATGTTCTAAGAATACATTTTTACTGTACAACTAATTTTTTCGCATTTTCTCATTAATGTAATAATTTTTTTAACAAATATTTTATTATATACATATATATATTTAAAAATATAGTATTATCATATAATATTCTTATAATTATTAAATGCAAAAGAATTTATTGTGACAGAGACTATAGTTTGACTAAAACAAATTTCATTAAGAAAGGAAATATAAATGTAGGCAATATGTTGATCCTTACGAAAATGTTCACTAAAGAGGCATTTTAACGAATAATTTGTTATATATTTGAACAATCTGCTATGATTTACTTACTATAATAATTACTTAGACTTAATTATTGAAAAACTATATATATATATATATATATTGGTTTACCAAGTAGTATAAGAAATACATATTTCCAATAACTTGTATATATTGCTGAAAAATCGAGATCTACATGTTGCATAATAATGCGCTTAAATACATATACTTTAATTAACCACATTTAGGATGCATACGTTCATGAACTTTCCACCTAACGACCTTGGGTTGGTAAAAGTGGCACCAGGAATAACCTTCAATGCTCGCGTTCAGCCGTTGAAGCTACCCAAGAAGAATGCAATGTTTAGAAATCAGAGATTGGAATATAACATGGTGGTGAGTGGTTGGGGCTCACCAACTTATCTCATCATTGAAAATCACCCAACGGTATTAATGACAGTGCAGCTACCAATTATTACGAACAACGTTTGCGTCGCCTCTCTCAATAATCATTTTCATAATTTCCGACTACAAGAGACACAGATGTGCACTAGACCAATAAATGGAGCACTATCTGGTTGCATTGTAAGTTTTTTTATCTATTTATAACCTCTTATTGACATATGTAAACTATAAGATAAAAATACAGGAATTATCATGATAAAACAATTCCTTTGATAATTAATGTGTACAATTACACATATTAATATTGATCTTGAAACAGTTATTTTTCATATCAATTATCGACTTTTTAAATTGCGCGTAAAGATTAGTTCTTATTAATATAAGAGAGATCATTGGCACTTTATTAATAAGAAAATGACTTGTAATATTACATTATTCGTTTTCAAATATTTGTAAACGACGAAATAATGACGCAATAGCAAAATTTCTAAATTAAACATTATATTCTTAACTTAATAGATCTGAAAGTTAAATATCCAATTCAATTTCCATTTTTATTTAGGAATCATATTTCATGAACATTCTTAAATACATAATTGGCAAAATTTTAATCATTACAATTGTTTATCCATTTTAGGGTGATTATGGTGGACCAATAGTTCAGTACAATAGTGATAACGTACCTATACTAATAGGAGTTCGATCGTGGAGTACGGTAAACTGCAACCAGAATAATGTTCCACCCGTTTATACACGTATTTCGTCTTACGTAAAATGGATTAAAGGACAAATAAAGGAAACCGAATCATAATGGAATTATTTACAAATATATTAAGTAACTATTATTAATTAGAGTAGCCTAGCAATTACATATCATTATACTTTAAATGGTGTCCGATAAATTATATGAAATGAAAACGAAATCCGCGTTTTACAAAATGAACTTCGGAGGATGAAATATCTAATTATTTGATTAAATATCATCTCCATATGACACTTATGTCTATTAATAGCGTTCGATCATTAAATTGTAATTTAGTTTCTTTTGCTTTAACGAAGCACAAATTTTTAAGACATTTTCCTATCATCTTGTATACATACATCATAATTACAATTATATTAGCAATATTTTCAAAAAGTTAAAAAAGCTTTTCCTCGCCTAAAAAATGTATTGACTTCTTTTTATATAAAATTGCTTGTAAATTATCAAAGTGTTCGAGATTCCGTGGAAGTCTAGAGCTGCTCGAGATAATGCGTTATAGTTTGCAAATTAGTTAGAATATTTGAGTATGTTTAAGATTATCAGAGTATGTTCCAGACGGTTTATTCGTCTATAATTTTCTAATTTACCCATTTTGGTTGCGTGTCTCACAATAACAAAAACTAAAATCAGCATTGGCATAAGGATTCAAGGATTCTAGAAAGTCAAAGAACGCTGATCGCCTCCGTTCGTCTAGTCAAACTGTTCCTATGGAAAAGGCAAGACAAAATTTATATTTATTCTATTGCACAGCAGTTTCAAATGTCCCAATCATAGTATAAAAGATAATTGGTGATCCAATGACTGAAGCTTTCCACTACCAAATATACAAGCAAGTGACTATCTCTCACTAAGAAGCGGGTTGATGTAAATAAATTAGACTGCATGGCTCATGCAGTTGGTACTTTAAGAAAAATATCAAGGAGCAATTAAAATCAACAAATGCCCCGAACCTCGATCAGTACCAGTATAGAGAATAATGGTGAAGGTTATTCGACCATTGAAGGCGAGTGCGAGACTTCCGGTACATTTCTCTTCTCCACTCCTACACTCGAGCAAAGGAAGGAAAGCTTCGATCTCAATTTGGGTACAACCTTTAAAAAGAATGTTAAAGAAACTTATGCTTAGAGTTATACGAGCAACGGCGGCAAAGTATACATATATATATATATATATATTGACATTTTTAGTTTAAATAAAGCAACTTATACGATGCAGAGCAACGCATACGCAATTATTTTGCATCCAGTCCTCCCTCTCCCTTACCGCTATAACCATCTTGGGGAGAATTCACACTCGGATTGATTCCCGAACACAACAAGCACATGTAGATATATCCAACAAAAACATAGATATTTAAATAGTTTAAATGATATCAAATCTATTTTTTAAAACATAGATATTAATTTAGTTTAAATAATATCTAATCTTTCTATTTATTCTGAATATCATTAATTTAACTTCATCTATTTCTTCAACAATATCTTTTTAAATAAAAACTTTCAATTTATTTAACAAAAAGTTCAAACTAGCGCATTATAATTAAATTAAATTTTTGAATTGTGTCAAAAGCATATACTCATCTGAATTATATAAACAAATTCAATTATTGAATGAGAATTACTAATAAATTGAACAAAAAATCATTCAGTAAGAATTATTATATTATTCAAAACTGAATAAGCACTAAATCTATACGTTATTTTGTACAAAATGTTTAGAAATAATAATAGCATAAAAATAAAACAATAATATAATATGTAAGATAAATAAATGTCTGTTTTCTCAAAAATTAATACTTTGCATATTAAAAATTAAATTTGTATGTATCTAAGAAATAATAGTTAATTTTAACTTCTATGTAAGTTCAATATTTATACCCTAATGCGATTATTGAATCATAATTTGTTCTTAATATAAAAATAGATTTTTAGAAAAATCAAAGGATATGAATTTACTCTATTAATACGAGTCCAGAACAAAAATAAAGATAAATCTAAAAGATGAATCTACGATTAGCAACAATTTTTCGGAGTTTCTAAATTTATATTAAATATATAACTAGTACAAATATTTACTACTTTAGAAATTCTGATTATAATAATTGAGGGAAATTGAGGGAATTATATGTAAGTTTATCAAATGTATACTTATGAACATAAATTGCCTGAAAATTTAGCATGCTTCCAATGATTAATAGTTATGAACAATGAAAACAAAATATTAATTAGGAATATTATAGTTAATTGTAGATCAATATTCAATACCTTGCATAGGCTAAAACTAAAGCACAATTCAGACTGAATTTATCATTAATAAATAGCAGTAAAATGAAATATTGTAATGAAAATTGAAACTAATTAATAAAGTGAAATTTTATTTATAAATAGGATATTTGTATCATTTAGTATTTCTAACTTTATCATGAATAAAATCGTATGATTTGAAATTTATGTACAAAGTTAATAATATATTGGTGTTGAGCTATATACATTAGTTATATATATATATACATTAGTTGCAATAGAGAACAAGTATATTAAGTTTTCTTATTATATACTATATATATTTAATTCATTTCTGTCATAAGATTGTTTATATAATAACTTATTTCGGCAATATTATTTATTACATCAATAGATAGTATTATTAAGTTATTAGATATATTTAAAATAATATAATTATTACTGTGAATTATTTCTAATTTTATACGTATCATTAAAGACTTTATATTTTAATTCGCATATTTTACAGATCTCGTTAGAATTTATATTCACTTACACTGGAAGCGATAATAAAAAAAGATTTTAAGATCTACGACAATAGTGATGACAAAAAATGTATGTTTGTTATTAAAAGAAGGTGTATGAGCAAAAATGACATTATTTAGGAAATAAGCAATAGAGATCTAATAATCAATCAGACTAACATCTTATACAGCTAATTACCACGTTTCGACCTTCAACTACTTGTCTTCATCATAGAAACTTGTTAGAATTTTATAAGCCTTCAATTTGTTCGACATTTTGAATAAAATTCTCATTTTAAATACACAAAATTAATTGGCTTTACTAAAAAGTTAAAAAAGTCATTGTTTTGGTAGTTATAAGTATATTTATAAATTATTAGCAAGAAAATAAAGTAAGTAAATATAATTTAAAAATTAATTTATTACTTATATGTTTATTTTTATTTATGCAGTCAATGGCTTAAAAGCCTTGAAAATGAAAGTGTGAATGTTAAAGAATATTTTGAAATAAAAAAATATTGGATTAAAAATTAAAAATTTATTAATTTGATTGAATTTAAAATTTAACTTTTTATTATTTTTACTATTTATATTTGTCAAATCGTTAATAGATTCTTTTATAAACAAATTTGATTTTACAAATATTTTTAAATAGTTGAAGAGTAAAAATAAATGTAGACTTTAAAAGATAATTTCCTTAATTTATATATTTATAAAGTGATAAGAAGGATGTTATTAAACTATATAAAGTCATTTATTATAATAGAGTATATGGACTTATGAAAAACGTATAACTATAGATAATAATTTTATTTTAATAATAATTTTATTTAAAGTTCTTTCTAAATTTAATCAGAGATATGATAAAGGGCACATATACAATTAGATGAGGGAAAGAGTTCAGGCTATGCTAGATGAGAATTTTTTTATATAATTTATTCATAATTAATTTATAAAATATAATTTTAATTAATATAGATTAAATATTTCTCAGCTGCTTAACTCTTGCTTTTTATCTTACTTATTTTTACTCAATCAATATCAATTATTGTTATGAAGTGTAATATTTGAGAATATGTCGTAATGAGATGTTTAATTTGTAAAAGTTACTTAAGAAAAGCTATACCTCTGCTTGCAAAATAATGTGCTATTAATAAAATGCAATCTATCATTATTATCTATCATTATTTTTATTATATTATAAAGAAAAAACTATTAGGTTATTTCATTAAATATTAATTATTAAATTATTTCATTAAATATTAACTATTATTATAATAAAATGAAGTATTAGGTTGAAATTAGACAAAAATATATACAATATATTTGAATCTTATACTGTTTATATGTAAATTTTAAAGCTTTAAGTTTTACAAAAAGAATGAAATAAAATGTAAAATTAAAATACTCTTTCTTTTAAAAAAATTTTTAAATCCTTTTTCTGTAGGTTATATTCATATAAACTAATTAATAATTTATAAAAAAATGCATAATTTATAGTTAATCATAAATAATTAGACAGTTGGTTAAAATCATTAAACATTTTAATAATAATTTGAATAAAAAGTTATTATTTTATTTATTTAATCTCAAATTATTTTATTTTATCATATTTTTTTATCATTCAGAGTTAAAAAACTTAAATATAGATATAAAGTAAAATGATATATATATATATATATATATATATAAATACATATCGAAATATCAATGAAGAAATATTACAAAAATGATAAAATATGCAATATTTTATTTATTTAAAATGTAAATAAATTTTTAGAAATTATATAATAATAAATACTTCTATAATATATGAAAGGGGTAATGTGGAAATACATAATCATATGCCGAATATACTTTTATTTATAAATTACATAAATTTACTTATAAAATAGTTACACCAACTGTATTTATATTGTATATTTGCAGGAGAAGGAGTTTGATAAGAATCGATCTTACGCGTAAAAGTATATTATAGTGTTTTAGAATATGCGCGGGCTGATTTGTGTGTCCGTGCGTGCATTTGCGCGCACGAGTGTCTATATAGACACATGTGGATGTAACTGAAAGTATATATATACGTCTACAGTAGCACAGCAATTATGAAGATGTGGATTGTCAAGACACAATGAAGTTTATTTTAAAAAACTTAGTTGCAGCAATTGTATTGATACGAGGTGAGCGAAGCAAATTTAAGATACTAAGTTACGAATATTTTTAGACTAATAAAACGTTTCTTTTAATTATTAGAAATTTCACATTATATACTTTAATAAAACATTGTTTTCATGCGTAGTGCTTATTAATCGTTACGTATCTTATTGAGAACACTTTCAATAATTAATAACAATAAAACATTTTTATAAGAATTTAGTGCAAAAGATACACTTTGATATTTAAAAAAAAAACAAATGTTTTTTATCCATAGATAGCATTGTTGTTGCGTGGGATCACCCTCGCAATGCAAATCCTGGACAGTTTCCACATCAAGTTTCATTGGAATGGCATCTACCACCTCATATTCTTAATTTTCACTACTGTGGCGCTTCGATTCTGAGTAATTTGTGGATTTTAACTTCTGCATTTTGCATTACAAATATGGAGATTGGAGATTTCATCGTCAAAGTAGGGAAACATAATATTATTATAGATGATGAATATGTTCAGACCAGATATGTTCAAACGAAGATAATTCATCCGAAATACCAAGGGTAATATGATTTTTTAATTCAATATTAATAAATTCCACGCATATTTATGATTTTTCTGCGTCACAAATTAATATTATCATGTTAAATATTAAATATATGTATATATAATTAGGAATTCATAGTGTACTAATAATTATTTTGCTATATATAACGAGCTTCATTCACATATAAATCGAATTTATTTATCGTCTTCATAATTTACAAATGTCTTTAATTTTTAATTTATGCCGAGTTTACAAAAACACAAAATATCATAATTGATAAAATTAAAATAAACATTCCTATCTTAATATATACATTCATTTAAGTCGGAATACATATAGTATTAGTAAAAGTATAATGAAGCCTTTGTTATTATATCAATATTAATATAGTATATATAGAAAATAAATACCGATAAATTCTTATTTGAGTTTATGAATAGATTCGTTGAAAAATTTCATTCGAATAATTTTGTTTAAGTTATTCTTTATATCATATGATCTATTAAGTAAATGTATAATATATTAATTATTTATTCAAGGTTTATCTTGAAAAATAATATTTATATATAAAACATGTTAATTAAATAAGATTAAAAATATTTTAAAAAATTTTTAAATAAAATTTGTAGCTTTATATGTCAGACAGTCATTTTGAATTTAATATAAAAAAAATCATTGGCATCGGTTACTATAATTGGCCTCGAAAATAATGTCTGAACTGAAAATCAATAGGTAATCAAGTCATGAATAGGTAGAGTAAACGATTAAATGAAAAATTAGGCTTTTCGTTGCTAATTATCCTGCCTTTTATTTTCTTACGTGCAACCTACATCATATGAATTTGTTATAAATGCGATTTTTACGAAATCTACTATTCACATCGACGTGGCTACAATTTATTTATTGAAAACCTCTTCAATAAGATCGCACATATACTATTAAATCGAATTTTGATTTGTCTCAATACTTTTATCAAATAAATTTTAGTGTAAGAACTATTCATATAATTGGATTTCATTAGAAAATTATTGGGATTTTTTATTATAGCACCGTGCAATTTTTTAAAATTTTTCAATGGATGCAGATTCCTTTTTTAATTATACTTTTCTAGGCATTCATATATGTAAAATTTTTTGCAATAAATATTGATGTACTTGAAATGAAACTTCTAATCATCTATAAATTTATTATTTGCAGTTATCTATTTAAATAATAATAATAATAAGAATAATAATAGGAATAATATATAGTATTATTATAATAATTCCATACCTTATTAAATTAAATTCTATAATTTCTTCTTTTTTTTTTGATAATTATGGCATAATACTTAGATATAAGCTTAAGTAACACTAAAAATAGGTATTTGGGGCGCGTTATTTTTCTAAAGTACGCAACTGACTGAAGTATTTAAATATCCATTAATAATGTGTTTTTGAATAAAGCCCAAATTTTCTATTGAAAAGGAAACAATTTGTCCATTTTTATACTTTGAATACAATATCTATTTATTTTTGTTAATCTATTTCTAAAACTAAATATCAACAATGCTTCTTTAGCTACGGCACTTTCAATAATTGGCAATCTGAACACTTTTCAATTCTAATAACAATGTATTACACATATAATAACAAATGGAAACTTCCATTTTACTCCTTGAAATATAATTGATATAATGCTGAAACGTTTTCTCTTACTTCTATAATATTACATTAGGCTGGCGAATTTCATATGATTTACTTACTCGATATTAAAAATGTAATATGAAAATCACCGATTTCACTTCGAGAATAATTTTACAGAAAATTCTTTTTAAATACTAACGCTTATCTTTCAGAGTATATACGATAGATAACCTTGGAGCTTTTGATCTCGCATTGCTAAAGCTGAACCAACCACTAGAATTTAATGAACGCGTCCAACCAATTGAGCTACCAAATAATGGGGCATGGTTTTGGAAAAGTTTCAAGTTCGACTACAACTTGATATTCAGTGGTTGGGGTGCGATTGCCAATGGTGTAATTTCTAATCACACGAAGATTTTGCAGACTGTACATCTGCCTATTGTACCGAATAAAATTTGCTTGACTTCTATAAAAACCATATTTCCACATTTTAAATTGGATGACTCGCAAATGTGCACAAGGCCTATCGATGGCTCACTTTCCGCTTGTATTGTGAGTTAAATATTTAATTTTATATATATATAAAATATTATATTAAATTAAATAACTTTGTCTAGTCTGAAGCATGAAGTATTAGATTTGACCGCCTCATATTATTCGTTATTTTTACATTTGTATGTTTCACACGTTTTTTCAATTAGTGGAATTTAAATTTATTTTCATGATACCCAAAAAAAGAAATTATCCAAATTGTAATATAATTATAATAATATAACTTTAGGGTGATCCTGGCGGTCCGCTGATTCAATATGACAAAAGAAATCGACCTGTTGTAGTAGCTGTTTATTCATGGAGTACGACGCCTTGCAATACCAACGGCCTGCCACCCATCTACACTCGCATTTTTCCTTTTATAAGTTGGATCAAGAGGAGTATGAAAGAGAATTGATTAAGAATATTGAAAAAGTAGTTACATATTTAAGTGTTTAACTTTGCTTGCGCTGATTATTTATTTACTGTTAATATATATATATATATATATATTTCCATTCATGTAAATACGCTTCTGCAATAGTATAACGTCAATTGTGCTGTGAATTATTTTTATATTAGTTATTTCGTCGAATAATAGTGTAAAATCATTAGGCTATTCATTTTTTATTACATTCGCTTAAAGAATATGTGCATGATGACTTTGGCCTTATTTTAAGCAACAGGACGTGAATTATCATTAGAGAAACATTATTACATGGAAGTAGCTACATTTTCAAAATTTTAGTAAAACCGTTTTGCTTATTACTAATGTATACTCATTTAACTTTTAAGGGAGGAATAGATCTAAAAGTGAACTATTTTCATAATCGTTGTAAAACGAATCTAATTAGATTTCGATATTTTATAATTAATAATTAGGACAATGAATGTACAACGAATTTTTAATCGTATTATTGATATTTTAAAAATTGTCGACAGATGTAAATATAACTCAGAATGAAACATCAATAAACTCCTCTATTTGTCCATTTAACATTGAAATTGGCAATATTAGTGCTGGTTGGCGCCGTCTTAATGAGCAAATAATCTTCTGTTGTTAACGAAAAGAAAGGCTCATTGACAAGCTGCTTTAAAAAGAACGATGCAATTAATTTCGACATAGACAGTTCCTTTCTCAGATTGAAACTGAATGTTAGTATTGAGCGTTGTTTGCGAGACTCCGTTGATCGACATGTTTATTATTGGCGAAACTTTGCAGGCTTCCTCTTTCATCGACATTTATTCCTTATTTGTTTCGTCAAAATCTCAGCAACTCTCATTGTCTTTGGATTGCATGGCATTGGACTTTGGATATTACATACTACATCATTAATTTATCGAGATGTATAATATAATGTAATAAAAAAGTACGGAGCAAAATAGTCTTATCCTACCTGTTCGGGATTTTGATAAACTCCCGATTCGTCACTATATAATACCACTGTTATTTTGAATGTTATTTTAGCTACAATATCTGTTTATTATATTTTGTATATTATTTGTGATTGTTATGGTTTAAATGTCTCATATTTCATGATTGCCA
>JAPYYT010004167.1:0-11976 GCA_030522565.1 Ceratosolen corneri | reverse complement strand
CTTGACTAATAATAAGATTTATTATTTATCTAACTTATTTATCATGATTTACCTACATACAATGAGAACATATTAATTATTGGAATTTTATATACTGAATATATTTTATTTAAACCAAACTGTGTTAACTACTTACCATCATTCCCATCTGTCATTTTCCTATTGTATAGCGATTAATTAATTACAGATATTGAATAATTTAGCAAAATCTAAAGCTGGTATTAATTAACTAAACATGACGTTAAAAAAACTTAAGCTTTTCTAAAATATGAAGGAAAGAAAGTAAAAAAAAATGAGAATAAAGGACGTAAAAATTTGTCCGCGTGGCGATTCAATCCGAGACAGCTTTTAATGATATTTCTATTCCCAGAAAAGTATCTATTCTTTTTCTCTCTTTTTATTCATTTTGTTCGAGCTGCCCCGCACACTCGCCTTTGATCGATTGACTGCAAGTTCCCGCAGGCCTTGTCTTTGTTTCTGTCTATGGTTCGTTCATCCCCCTACCCCTCACACTCCCTCACTGCATCTGTCTTTCCTGCCCTCTCATTTCATCTTTTTTTCGCTGTGATATACACATAGAAGAGAGAATGATTGATAGACCGTTAATTGCTTCGTGCATGTTGATTTGTCTTATTTTGCGCCGCCTCAGGTACTGGATACCCGCTGTTGCTGGAAAATTCTTCTCTTGTAGCACGATTTATACGCTACAAAATACAAGAGAAGATAGTCCTGCAATCAGCTTTTCCTGCATTCGTATTTCTGTAGGTTGTTGTATTTCTCCTTCTATCTTTCAGCAACTATCATCGCGTGATCAACCAAAAGTACCGCATATTACTTTAATAACCGAGCGTGACATAAACAATTAATGTTTCACGTACACCGATGTACATTTTGTATGTTTTTCAAGATCGAACTCTCGCCTATGACCCGAATCTTATAATTTATTATTATTATTATTATAGAAATAAAATAAATGGTATTCTTATAAAAATTTTCTTATATAATATATATATATATATATATAATATTATTAATATTGTATTAGAAAGATTTAGTTCTACCAGTCTCCATCTGTTAATTTTAATATTATTGAAAATTTCTTAGCACTATGGTACGTTCATAATTATTAGAATCTAATAAATACAAAAACTTTTTTACTTACTTTACTTTGATGCAAGTTTTTAAGTTATAATTATTATAACCAATTGTCTTTTAACGACTCATTTTATCCTATTTCAACATATAAACAACAATTATATTATCTAATCACTTTTTAATTTTATTATCTAATCACGTTTTGGTGATTTGTAGATTAATTGACATGTTATATATTTTAACGTATTAAATACGCGTAAATATGCATATTTTTAACTCGTGCTCTAAATCTTCAATGTGCCGAATCTTCTCTGTTCATAAATCACGCAGTCTTATCATAATTATAAACAATCATTTTTATAGTCAGATTAAGCATAGTATTAGGTTTACCAAGCATGACAATATATTTCACATAATTTGGCATAATTTTTGGAGATGATGTTAATTTTCACATTCGTTAGATCCGTCGGTATTTGACAAATAGAAGTATGAATTTTTAAATATTGAAAAAGTTGTAATAGCTTATAAATTGGCGTTCGTAGTTGGGAAAGTACAATAAAATTTATAGATTCAAGGGAAACTATTGTTGGCTTACACTCGATGTAAACTATATCATCCTTTAATCATATACCGACAATTGAAAACAGATTTTTGCGACGCGCAGAAAAATAAATTAAACTAAATACTCTCATACATTCTGTCATGTTGTTTATGAGTTATGACGGGAACTTTTTCTATTTGCCTTTTCTTCTTTTATAAATGCCACATGCCCGGCGAAGTCGTTGCCTATATAGGGCATAACATTAATTTTTCATTTTATTAAAAATCTCCAATTATCCATTTGCTTGTAAAGGATACTCTATCGGTACGCAATTATAACGCAAGCCATTAGTATATATTTAAACAAGCAATTATGATTTTATTCGTAAATCTGGGAGCGTAGTAGCAAATTCTTCTTTAATACGTGATAAAAAGCCGAAAGTTGAAGGGCAGAAGTTAGAAAATGAGACATGACCGAGGATGCAAACGCCCGCGGGCTAAGGAACTTTTGCATAAACTGGCGTAAAACATTTTTCGTAAACTGGCGTATTACGTGGGCTAAGGCAATAACAATCCCGTGCAAGAACCAAGTCCGCATATCCGCTGGTACGTCATCTCCGTCAAGTCGGCTCGCAATCTTTCATGCTAAAAATGTTCGGCGCCGCCGCTCCATTGTGGCGCTTAACGAGGGGCAATTTTTCTCGGCCGAACAATATGTCGCATTAGTGCATTGTGTGCGCGACTGCCCGGATGCGATTCCCGCTTATTTTGTATATGCGTTTCAAGCGTTGCGCTCGTTGCGCCGACGCCAGTCGTGGAGATCACATCAATGCTACGTTTCGGTTCGCAAGGCCGTCGTGCCGCTCCGCTTCTAATATTCAATCGAGCCTCGGACAAAACATTCAATGATCCAAATAAGCCTTTTACCTACCAAATGCCCGCTCTTCATTTGCCAATTACACGCTCTTTCTAACATGAAGCTTCAACGTACACTTAGATACTTTGGTCAGTGTGTTGGTTGGAGCGTTGGACGGCTGGTGGGTTAATCGCAAATACGCTATTATTGTATTGTCAGATTTTAGCCTCACATTTCTAGATCATTTTACAGATTTGCAATTCAGTTGTTTCGAAATTCATTGGCAGAAATTATGCGCGGTTCATTGTTTACGCATTTCTTCCTGAATCCCACAGATTCACATGTTAATTTAATTGTAATCATCGCAACTGCCGACCAAGTTTAATTATATCTTCGTGAATTTCCATCCGTCACAGACATCATTTCAAATAGATTTATTAATAACGGAATTATGTGGCGTATGTATGTGGATTTAATGTAGGTTCGAGTACGAGAAGTATGCAGGGCTGTATAGAGTAACTATACCAGTGAAAATATAATTATGCATATGTCTAGTCAGGGTGAAAACATTCTGTATAACTTTATGCATACGGATACATTATGAAACTCAATTTTAATTAAACAAAGAACATAGCTGTAATTCCGTTACACTCTATTTAAGCATTTTTTTTTGCCTTTTTATTAGTTAAAGTTAAGCTTCTTAAGGCCTTTATACAGAATATTCAATTCATAATTTTCTCTACTTGAAATATTATTATTACCTTACATTTACCAAGGTAACTTTTATGCAATTTAGGAGCTGTAATTTTATACTCGGAGCTTCCTGTTATTTTGAAATGATCTTTCACTTATATGGCTATTATTGTCATTACATATATTATTTTTCGTAACTATCCAATAATTAATATGTAAGGGTTTTTTGGTAATAACTGTGTGGTATTAAAAATTTTCTTGGCTAATTTTCAATTGGAAAGTCAAATTAGCTAGAATTATATAAAGTTGCTGATTAAGAAAATTAATTTTATTAAATAAAAACTTGTTACAATTTTTATCTTCCTGAAAATTATTCTTAAACAATTACCTATTACAATGTTTCTAGTAATCGGAATAATATGTTATATCGATAAAAAAGGTAAATCTTGTCGAAGAATAAGTCTATATGAAATAAATAAGTCTATATTGTAAAATGAGATATTTATCGAAAAAGGGGCTTATTGAATATTTATGTCTCCTCTGGATTGGAATAATGTATTTATAAAAGAATAATATGAAATAACAATAATAGATTTAAAATAATTCAAATTTTAGGGCCATAGTGTCTTACAGATTATTAAAATAATTTGAATTTTTATATCTTAACATAAACATATTCGTGTAATTATGATTCAGTGTAGAAACTAAAAAATTTTCATACAACTTTATTTAACATTAACTTACACACTGTCTAAAGTTGATAAGTTTTTTTTCTTTTTTTAAGTACACTTTTTATGAAGGTCTGGGAACAAAAGCACACTTTGTGAGCTCTCTATGTAAAAATAGCCTTCTCTCTTTCGTTCTTCCATCCTCTTTCCAACTCTCCTCTCTGTGCCAGTCTTTCTCTTTTCATGAAAAACGAGACACCAAAGTTTACGCGCTATAGCTTCACCAAAGATCAAACATGTTGCAGTTTTAATATATAATAAAGCAACAGAAAACTTAAAGTTAAAAAACGGAAACTGAGTCAACGGGTGTAAAACAATTATCTGCAATCTCTAAGCGTAACAGCTCATAGGTATAAAATAAGTTGACCAAAGAGACGAAAGTCATTAAGGCTTTACAATCCGTTAATGATTTTTTCTAAATTCTTGACATGCTTTAAGTTACCACAATGTACATGTCTATTGTAATACAGAGTAAAATATTACTTGGAATAAAAATACAAATTAAGCTCACTAAGTAAAATCTCCTTTCAATTATTATAACTTTTCCATACTTTCTGTAGGAAGTTATTGCAAAGATAATTGTAATTTAATTGTATTTATTAAAATATAATAAATTAATTACGATTTTTATATATATTTATCGATTGTAGTTTATATTTTAATCTGCTTTTTATTTCCTATTTATTTTTATATTTTGTATTTATGTTTTACATATTTTTATATTTTTTTCATATTTTTTTATATATTAATATTTTTATATCTTTTTCATATATTTTGTGCACATTATGATCTAATGTGGATACAATAATCAACGAAAATATATCAGGACAACTCAGTGAAATTGGTTATAAGAATTTAATATTTCGTGAGCGATTTCCTTTGGTTTACGTGGTACGAAATAAATGGCGATGGATATTCACAGCTCTGACCCATACGAACATTTATAGAATATCCAATAGTACTATACACATTGATAGTAGAAGCAGTTTTCTCTCTCCCTTTCTCTAGGTTCTCGTTGATTGACGATTTGCATAGACAAATAAGTTGGCTCTGATGAAGCTTGCGTATATTTGTAAAGCAGTCAAATAATTGTTTTCTGCCCAGCTTGCGTTGAGTGGACTCCTCGAAACGGCCACTTTTCAATACGAGTGTGCACTCTCTCTCTCTCTCTCTCTCTCTGTATCTGTCTCAGTGTCTCTGTTGCACTTGCATGCTCTTTTGAATTTAGCGTAAATGTCGACGAATGCAATACGAAAAAAAAGCGAAAGGCTAAACGAAAAGGCCAACACTCTGCGAAGAGAGTGAAAGAGAAACATAAACAGGAGATAAATGAGAGAGAAAGAAAGGTGAGAGGAGGAAAGCTTTAGGAAATTGTTTGCATTCTCATCGCATCCAAAAATGCGAGAGACTTTGAATAGGAGGGTACATTTCTTTTTTCCATCTGACTACAAATGTTTAAATAAACTTTTGTCACGAATTGACAAAGAAAATACTGGCGAATTAAATTATCCTTGGGACGTAACTTTTCAGTATTTTGGACTAGTTACTTCTTTGTCACTCGCTTTTTTACTACAATTGAATGTGAGTATTTTGCTTTAAAAAGCAAAATGAATATCTTTTTTCGTTCGTAATTCAAAATTTAAAATAAAATTTATGGACTTTAGTGACTATGCTGAGTTTAATATTTATTGGATTTTTAACGAAGAATTGTTAAAAGTTCTTAATACGAACATTAACAAACTCATAAAATTTGGACAATTTAAAATAGCTTAAAAGTGAATCTATTTTTTAATTATAATTAAACTTAAAATATTTTCATAATATAACTAGATATTAGCACAATCTCTATTATTATTAATACACACTACATCTTATCAGGAGTGTATATGAAATTGGTTAAATTCTGTAATTAATAATAAATACATTCACGAACTTTATTATTTAAATGCAATAATGATCCAACTCATGTAAATATAAAAATATACTTCATATCTTGTGAGAAGTATGTAATGAAATATGTTTTAGTATTTTATATATGCAAGTATAGCTAACAATTAATACTAACATTTTAAATTATATCAGAGCAGCAAATAAACAAACTTGTATAAAAATTGATTCAATAATATTAAAGCTCTAGGTATACGTAACTTATCAATATATTAACAAATATATCTGATATATTTTTTATAAACAGTAAATTTGCATAAAATGATTTTTAAAACTGATATATTTTTATTATGTTTCAAAATAGAAATTTATAATCTTCATTTTAATACACTTTTCACGGCAACTGTTATTTTTAAAACAAATAAGTTACGATTTAAAAATATTACTAGATAATTGATTGTTGCAATTTTAATAAGCAATTTTACATTGATACATTTCAATATTTTATGTAACTATGTACTTATTTACTGAGCGATGTATATTAGCTTAGTTTTAAATGGATAATTACTAAAATACATAGAATAATTATAAATAAATAAAAAACTTACGTAATTGAAAACATGTCAATTCTGTATTGCATTAAGATGATTAAATGGAATTAAATATTATTAACCAGACCAAAATCTCAACCATGTGAGCAAATAAATGCTATTATGATTAGGCCGCATTTACGATAATTACTTTCAATCCGTAGAAATTAATAATAGTATTTCCCTATTCAACTAGAATATTATATTACTTTATAATAGTAACAAGTAATATCTGAAAAGACAAATTACAGTATTTTGACAAATAAAATGTTCATTAACGGTTTGATAAATGGCCTCTGTACTACCATACGGTAATTGCTAATGTTTCAATTTTTTCAAACAAATTTCTCATCAAGAATATTGGCGCGCAATGCTAATACATCACAATGTAATAAGATCGAATTATATTATAATTATATATTATTATATTCTAGGAATTATCATTATTATGTATTTGTCCATTTATAGTTAGTCAGAATATTGAATCAACGAGGAATTTGTTGCACAAATAAGTGATACGAATAAAATTAAAATTA
The DNA here is from genome assembly GCA_030522565.1 of Ceratosolen corneri. Taxonomy (NCBI): domain Eukaryota; kingdom Metazoa; phylum Arthropoda; class Insecta; order Hymenoptera; family Agaonidae; genus Ceratosolen; species Ceratosolen corneri. The sequence goes on along the minus strand of JAPYYT010004167.1, from coordinate 5,051 downwards.
CCAAACACAATATTAATTTAAATATACATAAGCGAGCGTTTCAAGTCAATTTTATTAAATAGTCTTAAAAATCCGTAATGGTCGAAAAGTCGTATTTATATGCTGCCCAACAAATTTATAGTGAAGTTACAGTTTTTCAATTATGCTCTCCTTAATACCATAACAATGTATTAACAATTATTACGAGCAAGCGAAGACCGTAAAACTCCAGACCAACCGCTCATCAAATCGCGAAATTAATGCTAAATTAATCGTTACAAATTGCTTCGGGTTTTCTCACAAGCGACTAAAAGTATCACACCGCGGACCGATGCCGTAAATCGTTCGGCTCCCATTACAGCACGAAATTTGAGCACAGAGAGTACATCGAGACGACGCATATATACAATAACTCCTGGATAGCGGGAGCCGAGGCACTCGAGCTGCCCTCAACCTCATCATCCTCGATATTGTCGATACGGTATTCCTCGATCGGCACTGAGAAGTTCTTCATCAGCTCCGACCAGAAAGCCATCCTTTCGGGCAGAAAGTTCTCCTCCGTCTCTCGGTCCGTCAGCCGGCCCTTGCCAAATCTCATGAATCGATGATTCTCCTGATAAGGCTCCCACTTGGGGCTCAGCTTCGCGCTCGGCACCCTGCACATCCAATTGCATCAGCGAATTGAAGAGTTAATCTAGCGTGGGGTTTAATGATAAATAGAGGATTCATCGTGGCCAATTTTATACAGCACCAAGCCCATGGCGTTCTTTCTCTGCAATAAGCCGTTATCAGTTTAACAAATAGCAGCTACAATAATTCATATAACTTTATCTTTCGAATTCATAATTGTTTTGAAAAAGGAGTTTTTAAAATGATTCACTGATTAGAATGTATTATAAATTTTTCAATACCAGATCAGTAATGGGCTGCTGCATTACTTGATCTTCATTTTGCAAAAGAAATATTAGGATATTCGGAATCGTCACAGTTTCTCGTCCTGTCAAACAAAATGCCTTTCAGCCTCATTCAATATCGAGTCTTATAAACAATATTTCCTAAAACCATTTATTCAATAGCATTTGAAATATTAAGCATTCATATTCATTGTAATATCATAATAATTAGAATAGTTTTAACACTTAAAATTGCAGTACGAACATAAATGTTATTTAAAAATTAGATCATGCAGTATCTGTTTAACTTTGACAAAGTTTTAAAATTAAGTTAAAATTGTACCACATTATAAATATAAAAATATTAACAATTACGAGAAATACTGTATAAAACAACGTTTTATGCAAACTTTATTGAATTAGTAACAAAAATTACAAACATTCCTTGTAATATTATTCATTATTCAAGATAGCAATAGTCAGCCAACTTTAATTTAACGCACCTATATTAAGAAATACAATCAATTACAATTATTTAATTATTAATTGGAAGTAATAAATAAATAAATATATATATATATATATATGTACGTGTGTGTATATCTCTATAGATGAAGTGATTGTAAGTCTTCCTAGGATTAAGCTATAATTTAAAATGCGTATTCTTTTCGTAATCTCCTTATTAAAAATACATTAATCATAAAAATTTCGAACGAATTAAATTTGTAATTTTCTAATAATTATATTTAATTAGAATAGTTACTTCGCATTAGCTGAATATATTTTGTAAATTTGTTGTTAAAAAATAACTAATTAAATTAATTTTAATGATCTTGATTGGAATGCATTCATAATACAATTCGATTAAAAATTACAATTAATATAATATTCAATATGTATTAATACAAGAGATAATTACATTATTCAAATGCTATGGAATACTAATTCAATTTTATTAATTCATAAGCATAAATAATTTTAATATATACTCAAATATATACTATATTATATTTCAAACTTAAGGAACAAATATATAAGATAATATTAATTAAAATAATATTCATTAAAATAAATTTGATATTTATCTAACATTCATTATCAATTATATTTTTCTATTATTTATCTCAATATAATGCATATATGTATTATAATACGACTGTATACGAGTACAGAAGAAATTTGAAAAAATATTTAATTAATTTGAATATTATTTAGAACTGCATTTTGAACATATAAATGATTTTCTATCAAATTTTTAAATATTCTCTTGAATCAATAACAAATATTTGATACGCAATATTAAATTCTCAAAATATGAAATCATTCTAATGTTTATTAATTATTGATTTATTATGAAATAATTTAATAGACAATACACACAACAACATGCATGCAAAGACGCGCGCATGCGCACACATGTGTATTTATAAAGTGTACGTATGAATGCGTACATATTTCCAGTCGTCTATAAAACGTTGTAAAAACTTTAATATTTAAAAATATTAACAAAATGTTATTATATGCGCTATATAAGAATTGATATTTTGTACTATATTAAATAATAATTTAAAATAACTTATTGTTAATGAATGATTTTGTTTTTAATTTTAATTCATATATTGTAATTGATGCGAGTACATTTTTTCAAACTAAATTTTAATCTAAAGTTTTATTATATTAAATTATATTAATAGTTTTCATACTTGATTTGAAATATTATAAAACTGATAAAAAGAATTCATAGCCTTCGTTTAAGTTATTGCATAAAGATTTTAAATTATTTAACCTTATTTTAAATATATACTCTTTTTCATATTACTTTACTGAAAATTTTTTTTCATTTTAAAAAACGGGCTACAAAATAAAAATCTTAATTCATTACAGAGAAAAATAGTAAAAAAAGTGCTTCTATTCATTCATATTCATCTATTATCAAAATGAATGTATGTCTTTAAATTTTCTTTTTAATTGAAGACATATGTATTCATATTATATTTTTCCGATATATTCAATATTTAATAGAAGTAATAAATAGAAAAAAATAAATTAGTGAATTTAAATTTATATATACTTTATTTATTATTGTATATTTGTTATTTAGGTTGACTAGTAAATGCCTGATTAAATTTTATTTAAGTTATATTTAAATTATCTAGAAGAAAAATATCAAGAATAGGAACTGAATTTACGTCTAATTATTAATTATTATCCTAACACAATAACATTAGAATATGAAAAGATCATGGGAAAAATAAAATACATATAAAAATAAATTTATATAAAAATAAAATACATATAAAAATAAAAACAAAATAAAAATAAATTTCAAAGTTTAATTTAGTAAAGTGATTTATATACGATCTTAAAAAAAAAATATATATATATATTATTATATATATTTTTAAAAATAAAATACAATTAAAAGGTTATATTCTTTTGGAAAACACTTATCTTTTAAATGTTTTTAAAGCGATGATCCGGATATATAACTCTAAGATTTGGAAAAGATTTAGTAGATTTACAAAATAATAATAATTTATAATTGTATTACAGACTTACCCTGTTTTCATAAAATTTATCCACATTTGACACATCGTATTGATTATTGCTCTGTCACCCAAAGTATTAAATAATTCCAAATCTGCAAATTTTGTATTTAGGTACGGAAATACATAATTTATATCATCGTCATGGGCAGCACCTGCGTAAAATTTTAAACACAATAATTAAATAATACCAATATTAGTAATTTTAATAATATAATGTGTAATTATTATTACCGAATCGAAATGGAATACCCCATCGAAAGGTATTACTAAAAGTTCCCTCATAAGCAAATACATAAAAGTACAGATTTGAGTTTATGTTATTGATTAGTTTTTGTATAAAGTCGTAAGTTGGCCATGATACAAGTGCATCTCCAACTAACTGTAAGCAAATATACATTATAATATACATATACTATAGTTATATATATATATATACACGCGTCTGTGTGTGTATACATTTATGCACGCATGTGTGTATAATTTAAGGATTATGAAAACTTGAATGTACAATATTCCATTATACATATACTATAGTTATATATATATATACACGCGTCTGTGTGTGTATACATTTATGCACGCATGTGTGTATAATTTAAGGATTATGAAAACTTGAATGTACAATATTCCATTTCATAAAAATTTAATAATTAAATATTACTGATATAAATGTATTTTCCAATTGGATAGATTGAGAGCAAATTATGCAGACTCTTTATCCATATAAAGTCAACTGTTTTGATATAGTTTAAACTTCATCGCAAAAATTTCCAAACCGAGAATTATCAATATTAAACTCAATTGACAATTAAGTTATTCCTATAATTATTCATAATAGAGTTGTTAATATGAAATTGAAATACACACAATATAAGCATGTATGCAAATTATATTGTAAGCAGTGAAGATTAAAGATATGTAATTTGTACATATGATAGTGGAAATTAATTCATTTTTAATAATATTTACAATATTATATTCTTTTAATTATGAAGAGTGCTTCTATTTATTATATTAATTTTGCAACCTAATATTGTTACTCCAAAATTCTAAAAGATTTTAATTATCCCTTCATTATTAAATTCTTAGTTTAGTGTAAATATTTGCAACAAATTAGAAAAAAAAACATACAATATAAAGATACTTATTTCTACTTGCCTGAGTGATATTCATTTCGAAATTCGCCAAAATGTCGCCATTAAAATAAAATTCCCTGATAGCTTCATTTACAGCTGTAACGTTATTGAACGTATTTTTCATCTCCAAAATGTACGGAACGAGAAGATTCTCATAATCCTGTATGAGTTCATCTTTGATCTCGCTATTAAGAAGTAAATCTGAAATTAATATGTCAGTCAATAAAATTCTGAACTATAATTGATTGGGTATTCAAGAAAAAAATGATAATTAACAAAGAATAAAATCAATGAGGGAGAAAGAGATGAGGAGAGAGATTTACTGAGTGAGAGTGAGAAAAACAACGAGAGTATTAAAGTCTAAATTAAGCCGTAAATTCATGAAAATGTTTATCTTTAATTTTCAAATTAAATATTATTTTTAATTAATAAACTAAATCATGTAATTTAGAAATTTAATTTATATTAAATTGTATTTTAGTTCATCAACTTAT
>JAPYYT010004165.1:0-13361 GCA_030522565.1 Ceratosolen corneri | reverse complement strand
GAACTACGGCGCTCGAGAGATCCTCTCCTCGTCGGGGGCTCGACTTTTTTCCGCCACTGCTCCAAGCTCACGGATTTCCTATCCAAAGATCCTGCACTTCCGCTATTATCCGTATCTCCTCCACCTCCAATAACTCCCGAAAGATGAATGGCAGTCCAGGCGAGTGGCATCCGATAGCGTCCAAGTCGCTCGCAAGCCGCAACTGCTGCGACTCTCACCTACGCACATTGGAATATCAAAATTGGAAATCAAAGGCTACGTGGAGCGTTACGTTGAATTATTATTTGACAAACGAAAAGCGAAAAGTTGTTTTTGTACGCTCGGTTTAAAAGTACGTGAAACAATAGGGCGCACCAAGAGAAAAGTGTCCCAATTGTATTTTATCGGGATGATTGTGAACAACGAATGTTTATAATGCCGATGAATCGTTCAATTTGGTCGTAATATTGGGTGTTTAGTGCACGATGCCCTAATTTTTTGTTGAAATTTCGTTGAATGTATATGAAATAACTGTATGGAAGGTGTAAAAAATTGTATATTGAACGGTGATGGAAGTAATCGTCGCTATCATCATCAATAGCTTAAGTCATTGTACCTTGTCTTTATTTTTATCATCTCTCAAATAAGGCTCTGCGCACTCAGAAATGTCTCCTTGCAACACTTTCTCCAATCGAACGACAAGGAACAAATCGGGACTTGGCTTACTTATGCTCACGATACAATTTCTTGCTAAGGTACTTGCGTCGCTGTATGCTACATGGCTTCCCAGCATTCTTTTCAAACCTTCCGAGTTCATGTCAACGTAAAAGTTTTCCGATACCTATTGAAAGTCATTATTAATATTGTGATGAAAAGAAAACATTGGTAACTCGGCTCAATCAATACTGCTACAAAACCTTTTTCTTCTCCTTCGCGTCGTATAAAGCGAGACTCGCGAATATAGGTTCTACTTCCAACTCCAATTTTAATTGAAGACATTTTATGAGGATTTTGTGAGAATAGGGTTCCAAGGGCTCCGTCGCAAGAGTGATTTCCTGCCACTCGTCATCCGAAGACGTTGGTAAGGCATAGAGTGGAAATAAAGCTTCCTTCAAATGAAACAAATGGTCAAATTTATTCACCAGCGATTTATTCTTAAAATATTGTTTATAGTGTCTTACTTGACGGTCTTCTAGGCGCTTCTGCTCGTTCATTTGATCTACTGTCTCGGGACAAACTCTGTCGAGGAGGCTCGGCAAAAGGGGATCGTGTTGAGAATGTCGAAGATCCAGACTTGCCCATGAGCCTCGTGAAGTATCTTGCGATCCGCATTGCGATCCACATTGGGAAAGGTCTGACTCATCTTCGTTTGGAGAATTAGTGCCATTTACTTCCTCTTGGTCAACCTATTGGAAATATTACATTAAAAATAATGTACATTAATTTGATTGAGTGGCTAGTGGCAATTATTATGACTGGACTTACTTCAAAATCTTGTCTTGGAGTTTCTTGAACCAACTGATCTCTTGCTATGGGCGAAGCACGTCCTCTAAACTTCCTATGCACAACGATCCAATCCGAAGTAAAACTCTCGATGCACCTTTTCACATACGGGGACACTAATTCGCTGAAATGCATAAAATTCTATTTTTCCAATCTTTTCTTAATGTTTACAAAATTCAATCGCTAAATAGTACAAAATTATTTTACATAGATTCTGAAGGAACTACAGGCTCTTCTGTGCGAATTTTTCTTTTAATTACTCTTAGTTCAACATCATTTGGAGGAAAATCTAAAATCATTTTTAAAGGATCTCGTTCTAATAAAGTTTGATGTTGAGCTAAAAATTCTTCGTAATCTAGTGGTTCAACTACTTCGCAAAGAGACATCTAAAATAAATGAAATAAAAGCAATAAGGAAAAGTATTTTTCTTCTAATGGAATAATGCTTTTAAGGCGTACCGTTGAGGAAAATCCCGAAAAATTACTTCCACTTTTAGACAATTCTCTGGAATAAGATGTCGATGTAGCTATTTGCCGACGAACATCTGCAGCATGTTGTTTGCTCAATTTATGAGCAAAGGCTCGCTGCACCGAAGACATGTTTTATCTTACTTCGTCTACAGCCTATTCAAAATAATATTCATGGACTAAAAATACATTAAAAAGATCCTAAATAGGTCTTTATTGTTAGTTAACCTCAAAAAACTTGGTCAGACAACCAATGACTTTTATGAATAACAAAGTGGCAATAACAATATTTTAATGAAATAACGATTTATTAAAACTTTCTTAATCATTCCAAGTGTCCAATTACATTATTAATTCTTTCATTTTGCAATTGAAGAGCATTTATTTGTATAATTCATGGAGAAATTTTTATGTTTAGCCAAGCACAACAGAGTCACATGTATTAACAATACATTTATCATATATTATATTCAAACTATTTTATCTTTACTCGTATAACAAATTAATCAATAAATGCATTTTACAAAATAATGAACGAGGGTTTCACACACTTGACATACCCATACACGGCAACGCTAATTATTATACTTAAAATTCCACGCACACAGTCGCGCACGATGCATCATGCATCATGCATACCATAATATATTCGGCATATAACAATATACCGAAGCATATACTTGGCTCGCGTACATACTTTAAACAATAAGTTTCTTCTCTTTCTTTAGCCATGGTTACAAGTGGAATTCTATCATCATGCCGCATCTGTGAATCTTATGATTATTTGCGTTTGCGGCAAGAGGATTTCGTGGGGCAATACAAGTGGAATTCTATCATCATGCCGCATCTGTGAATCTTATGATTATTTGCGTTTGCGGCAAGAGGATTTCGTGGGGCAATGGGATTTCCGGTCGACAATCGCATCATCTCTTTATTGCCGGGTTTTTCAATTAATGACTCGTAATAAGTAGCAAATGAAAGAATGGCATTTAAATTTTGCGATTGGCTTGAAATAATATTCAAGATGATGTGGTATTAGAAAATTGGTTTGAAAATTGTAAATTATAGGAACGATAAAGGCAATCGTTTGATTTATAAAAATACGCGAAACATTAATAATGGATTTATTAATGTTAAAGAAAAACTTTATTGGATAATTGGGACCATTGTACTATTTGTTGCTAAAATGGGTATTGATAAAAAGCAATTTTTTGCAAAAGTTCGTTCACTTGAATAAATATAGGCTTTGAAAGTTTAGTATGAAACAGTTTAATTACTATCATTCTTTTAAAATATTAACAAATTTATTCCACGTGAATCGATACATTAAAATAAAATACATATTTTTAATTTAATAATAATTTAATAATAATTGGAACTTAAAAACGTTCGATTTCACGTGAATGAAGCAGATCTCTTGTATTATAATATTAATTAAGTTTGTCGATTCAATGTTCAAGAACATTTGACTAAAGTCAATGGACAGGAGGAAAATTAAGATTAATGCAGCCTTGAGACATATTCAATAATAATCATTAGGCCTTAATTATTAATGGATTGTCAATTTAAAAAAAAAAAAAAAAATGAAAATTGTTTGATGTTACAATTCACCAAGTAATTAAATTTGATCAAATTTCGACTTTTAGCACATTCGTAATAATTTATTATTAAAAATTCTTAAATATTTAAATTACTGTTATAATTTTTTTTTATTTACTTCGTGAATACAATGGTCGCTTTTAAAAATATATTCATGGTAATAAATTATATAAGAATAACTAATGCCTAAAGCACAGTATACGGATGTCAATGCTAAAGGCAAAAATGGCAATTTATCGCTAAAAACTATTCTGTGCATCACAGTTTCATAAATTGTAATCACAGGAAGAAATCCAACATAAAATTGTTCATAAGAATGTAGTCCAATGCAATCAAATTGTCTCTTAAATAATATCATCGATTTTATTAAGTACATAAACCACAAAATTAATTTCAGTGGCAATAGTTCGTGTGGATAAAGTAACGGAAATAAGGATGTATGTCCAACTGAGCTTAGTATTATGAAAATCCTGGCATCATACCCATCACTCGCAGCTAGAATACTGAAATAATATTTATAAAATTATTTATCCTAGGCTTCAATTAATTTGAATATAAATTAAATTCCTTACCACAGTGGTATTATTGCTGTAAGAATAGCTTTTTCGTGTACATGCCAGCCAAACATAAAAGATGTTAGTCCGCACAAGATAATGCACCTTACAAAATTCTTAGGACTATTATAGGCTCTCGTATTAAAAAATAAAGTCCAAAGAGCTGGCTGTAAGTCAATGCATAAAATGTACATAAAATAAAACAGTGGTAAGTTGAAATATCACTTTCATATTTCATTATAACAAGATGATCTTTCAACGCTTAGAATACATACTATCATTAATAAGAAGGTAATGACAAATGTGAAAAATGGCGTTGGAGTTGGCAAAATCGTAAAAGAATCTTCTTGAACCAATCCACCACTCATCGAAGCAATTTTCACGTCATCGAGCCAGCTAAATCTCTTCCATATCACAGATAATAGCTTATCGGCACCAGCGTATAAGGCCCAGGCATTGGGAGCCCAATAGGCATGAATAATACCTCTTTTAAATGGAAATAGTCTGGATAAAACCTATTTAAATTACTTATTGTTATTAACTTACGAATTTCAAATATTCGTTGAAAATAAATTAAATGATATGCAACAGCACCTGAGATATATGATTAATAAACGGTCCAAATGACAATACAAATACAAATATTACAATTACTCCAAGCTTTATAAATCTGTAAAAAAATTTATTATCCTTCAAGCAATAGCTTCTTAATAACCAAACTCCATATGCAGGTGCAATGTATAAATAAATATGCTTCAAATTAAGAAGTACTGAGAACCAAAAAGCTCCTTGTAAAATTTCCTTCTGTGAAAGTCAAATGCAAATTGTTGTATCATCATATTAACTAAAGAATAGTGCATAAAAAATCTTATTACTTGACTTGACACTTTTGATGCTTTTGCTATTGATATTAATAATATACCCAGAAGAAATCCATTATATTGAAAATGTATATGATCGACTATCAACAATCCAATATCACATAATGAAAGTAGCACAAATATCATGAAATTTTCAATTGATTTACAGAAAATTTGCGCTGTTCTAAAACATACAGTATATTATTTTTGCAACGCTCGTAATATTATTCTCGTTTATTTATTTATTCCTACGACTCTTACTCTCTTATACCGTAAGCAAAAACTAAATCTGCACATATAACTGTACAACGTTGGAATAATTTAGTTTCCATGGAAGCATAATTAAAATTGCCAATATTTAGCATATGCGAGTCAACAAATGAGGCAATTTTACTTAGAGAATATTCGAACCAAGCAAATAAAGGCGGATAATCTAATGTCCACTGGGATTTCTCGTTTGTGTACCATTCGTTAATAGGTAAACTGTGTGTAATTGCAAGCCAATTGCGATGCACTTCAAAGTCTGTGGAATGACTATAAATTAAATTGAAATTAAATTAAATAAATTGAGAAAACATTTTCAAATATACAGGTTATAAATTTAAACTCACTATGTTGGAATTAAAAGAACTTTTATACACGTAATAAGCAAAAATGTTTTTATAAGAAATTTATCTGAAATTTTCATTATACCAAGCTCTAATTTATTATCATGTTTTTCATTTAATAAACTCTGCATCTTCAGAAATTTCAAAAACTTTAAGGTTAGAAAATCTACCTGTGTTTACTACATATTTTACCATACTGAGACGATGTCACAACTTCATCTATAAATTTAATTTCATTACTAAAATGAATAGCTTTGTTACCTTAAATAATTATTAAAATTAATATAAACATAAATAATGGCAGATACAATCTGTAATTTGTTTATTACAAGTCATATTTTTTTTATTAAATTGTAAAAAAATAGTTATACATACATCAAATATTGTTCGCTTATAACTATATATGCACATGTATGTATGTATATATATATATATATATATATTTACAATAATAAAGAGTAGGATTTAATATTTTAGGCACTTTTAGCAGCTAAATAAAAGTATTGAAACAAAAGTCAAATTTCTTATATATCAAAAATTAATTGTCAATTAAATGCGTTTGAGAAATATTATTTAAATTACACGGCAACTTGATGTGTGAAGTATACTAAATAAAAAAAATATAATATATACTAAATATAATATAATATTTAAACAATTCATTAATATTACAATTTATATCCACTGTTATATTACATACTTCATAAAAAGGAAAAAATTTAAGTATAATAATTTATAATATTTAAATTGATGAAAATATTTTCGCTCGTTTTTAAATGCAATTTGAGAAATAAGAAATTGGATTTGTATCAATTAACAATATTCTAAATGTATGAATTTTATATAAAATTACAATGTGCATTGAATGCACTTTGAGTCAAAACTTCGATGTACATACGAAAATAATTATTTAAAATAATAAAAACAATCTTTTTTACATGCTATATACTGAAATATTGCTAAACTCATGTACAAATGTAGAGAATACCTTTTCCTAAATACAACTTTCTACAATAATAATTGCTTTCAAACTATACTATAATTTATTACAAATAAAATTAATAACAAGTTTTTAAAATATGTTTTATAGAAAGTAGAATAAAAATTTCCGTCTCCAATAAGATTGTTATTCACAATATCTATATTTAAATGTTTCCAAAAATATGTAATGTTTTAAAGCAACTTGAAAATCTTGTCTTAAAAAATATATTTTTTAATTAGTTAACAAGTCCTCAAACCTTCAAGCTCTTTTATATATTGCTCGAGTTCTTTAATTTTTCTGGCACGATTTCTACACAAGTCTTTCATTAAATTTCTTTCCTTTTCCATTTTTTCCAGCCTTAAATGGTCCTGCAATTTATTAAACGTATATTACATCATTGGGCTTTAAGTATTTTAAATTTGTAAAAATATTCAAAATTGTATTTGAAAACTAACTTCCACAATACCACTGCTCATTCCAGTCATACAAATTTTATTTTCTGGATAAACTTGAACGGATTGGTCCCTTTTGTTGTGCTTCTTTTGTCTACAAATCTGGCATTCGCGAGAACTATCTTCCATCAATGCTCGTTGCAATTTCTGAACTTCCAATTTAAATTCTGAATTCTAAAAGCGTACGTGTAATATTCAAAATTATTAAAAAAAGAGGTGAAAAAAGAAAAAAACAAACAAACATTAAATTGAAAAATAGATAAAAAAAAATTACCCTCGTTTTAACAGCTAACAGTTTTTCCTGTAGTTCATTGCACTTGATTTGATAGGGAAAATTCTCTGCCTGAAGCTGAACCTCCAGCATTGTAATTTTCGTATTCCTAGATACGAGATCGAGTGACATCTCGCGAATACGATTTCTAAGCTCACAGCAAGTTTGGCATTCTTTATGAATAGGACTAGCAGTTGGAGTTGGAGTTGTCGATCCCGATTCACAGTCAGTCATTTCCTTATTGTCACTATCGAAATCGAGATTTCTATTTTTATTGTATCTGTCGCTACGTCTGTGACGCCTTCTCTCCGTATGCGATATTTGGCCATTGCGGGAGTTGATTGTGCATTTAAGTTCCGTGATCTTATTATTTTGATCCTCGATTTTACTAAGAAGTGACTGTTTTTCCGAATTCAACCGGACGACCTCGTTTTGCAACTTATTGTGATTCAATTCCGTCACTCGCAAATCAATTTTAAGCTTCTCGTTAGCTTCCTCGAAAGCTCTTGACTTTTCAATGTATCTCTCGTTGGATGACCCCGTAATTAATCGATCTTGCAAGTCGGCTATTTCATTTTCTTGCTTGTGAATGTGACCAACTAACTCATCCATTTCGTCATTGAGCTCCTTATTTTTCTTCGTAATCTGAAAAATGAAGTTGCTAATTAATCAACGTATTGTTAAAAATTAATAAATGTATATGTATATTGTATTTGAATTTAAACACGCACATCTGACATTTCCTTCTGATAATTTTCAAATTCAGTACAAATTAAATTTTTTTCTTCCACGCTGGTCTTACGTAATTCATCCATCTGGATGTTGCATAATTTTATTTTCTCTTTAAGTTCCTTATTGTCATTTACAAGATCCGAAATTCGACTTTCTAACGCAGACTTCTCTGCTTTAATATTCTCTAATTTTGTATTCAATGACTCTTTTTGTTTTAGCAGAGTTTCAACTTCTATACTACACTCTACCAATTTTTGATCCTTATTGGCAATTAACATCTTCTTATCTTCAATTTCAAGTATTACATTATTTTTTTCCCGAAGTAGTGCTTCATACTTCTCTCGAAGTTTTTGCAAATTTACATTATTGTACTTGTCTCTTAGAGATTCTAAGGACATTTTAGTCGTATTAAGCTCTTGCTCAAGAAGCGCATTCTTCCCTTGCACTTCCGTCAATTCCCACTGTACTTGAGATTTCGTCTCCTGCAACTCTTTAATGCGGTTGTAAGATCCTTCCAAATGATTTTTCAGTAAACGAATTTCGTCCTGCAAATCTTGCATCTCATTTTTAACTCGTATTTTACTTGTACTGTTTCTCACCTAAAAATAATGTTGATGTAATATTAATTATTCAATAGATTTTATTCTTGTAAAAAAAAAAAGAAAAAAAAAAATTGCCCAAAAAAAGGAATAACCTTTCGATTGAGACTTTCGTTCTCCCTTTCAAGTTCCAAACATCGATCCTTGCATTCCTCTAGGGTACTATATAAGGTCGTATTTTTATTCTTTAATTCATGAAGTTGCTTATTGAGACCTTTCGACTTTATTTCTTCAGCTGAAAGCTTATCTTGTAAGACGTCTGTTTGCTTTTTATTCTCCAGTTTCAAATTGTGAATCTCCTCTTTACATTTCTCAATAGATATCTTACGATCTACAATTTGAGATTGTAAGCTCTCGTATTCTGGTTTCATGGTCTCAACTTTGGTTTTAAATTCGGTAAGTAAATCGCACTTTATTTTCAAAAGATCGGTAATCTCCTCCACATGCTTATTCTTCTCTAAATTTTCAGCTTTTAGTTGTTGATTTATTTCCTCAAAGTGCTCTATTTCTTGTATCATCGCTTGGATTTTGTGTTTCGAACTTGTAAATTCATTTGTTCTGATGTCTATGGTATTCTTTAAATGCTCGATCTGAATATCTAAACCTTCGATCGTACTTTTTAAATCATCATTGGCCGACTTATACGATCCTAACTGCGAATTAAGTTCTTTCAATTGGCGCTCGTACTCTTCTTTCTCGTGCTGCAACTGAGTCTCCCACTCTTCCTCTTTAGTTCTTGCTATTCTTTCCTTCTCTTGAACGGCATTAATGACGGAATCGCGAGCATCGTTCAGTTTCGACTTTTTCTCAAACTCATTGTGCAAGGCATTGAATTCCTTCTCCAAATTCGTTATATTGAGTTGTAATTGCTGATTTTCGTGCTGCGATTCCTTCAAACTTTCCTTAAATAGCATCAATTCATCCTGTAGGCGTTTTTTTCTGTTTTCTTGTTCTGCGAACTCCACTTGAATCCTTTCAAGATCGGATTCGAGAGCCTGAGCCCAAGTTTTCGTTCGTTTTTCTGAATCGTAGCTCTGCTGCTTCTCTTCCTCCAGTTTCAATTTGGTCTTTTCAAAGTTTTCTTGTAATTTTTTCACCACCTCGTTTTCCTTTGAAACGATATCATTGACAAAACGCAAGAAAATATCATTAACTGACATGCTGAGTAACTTTTTGGATTCCTTGTCAGGAAGACTTGTCAAATGCTTAATTTCATTTATCATTTGGGATTTGGCTGACTTAATCTCTTCTTGCAATTTTTCTTCCGAATAACGTAGATTCTTTTCGCTCGACTCCTGTACACTTCCTTCAAGCTTTTCTAATTTATTTACAAGATTTACATTTTCTTTCTCGTACTTTTGTACAAGAGAATTGCAATTGTCCAATTCAGCTTTGAAATTTATTTCTGCATTCTGCAAAGAATTTACCAACTCCTCCTTTTCCTTTAACAGACTTTCGAGCTTAACTTCAATTTCCAGCTTTTGAGCTTCAATATTTTTCTCCGTCACACGAGCTGCTTCAATTTGTTTGTACAAAGTTGCCAACTCTTCCTCCAGAAGATTAATTTTTTCTTCGTAATTCGATGCATTTGCTTTAGCAGTGTCACGCTCTTTTTTCAACTCCTCGTTCGACAGCTTAAGCGATTCAATCTCTGATACGGTGTCATTTTGTACCTTCTTTAATTTAGTTAACATATTCATATGATTATTGCTAGATTTTTTTATTTCTTTTATGTCACCGGACAGTTTATCAAGATTTTCCTTGAATATTTGCAATCTTGAATTTTTACTCGGCACATTTGAGTCTAAACGCCTTCGATCTTTCTCTTGAACTGGACTAGCGAAAGAATTCGCGCTCAATGGTAATTTCTCTTGCTCGTTACATTTTTCATTAATTTGATTGGATATTGTATTGTCATTTTCCTTGGACTCTTCTAGCTCGTTTTGTAAATTACGAACCTTCTCCTCCATTAACGTTAAATTCATTCCATCGTAATTGCTGCAATTAAGCGTCGAATCCATTAAATTCAAGCTCACGTTGAAGTCTTCGTTCGCTTTTGCTCTTAAGCTTTCTGTGTCGGTACATTGCAATTCGAATTTCCTTTTAAGATCGGCAATTTTCAGATTCAGCGACTGATTTTCCAGTTTCAAATTTCTTCGACATTCATTCAATTCTTTTAAGTGAGCGCATTGGCTACAATTTTTTAACTTTAAATCTCCCAATTTCTTATTTCGAAATATTAAGAGTTCGTTATCTTTTTGTAATTGCTTGATTTGTTCGTGCATTAACGAATAATTATTTACTTCGTTGAAATTGTGCTCGTACGCTGACTCTTCGAATTTCATTTTTGATAGATTGGCCGATTTCTCAAAAATATTTTCCGTTTCATTTTTGCTATCCGAATCATTCAGCATATTTACCGACAAATTATCATTCTCTCTACTTAACAAAGACATAATTCCCTCCAGCTCAATCAATTTACATTTTAATTCCTTGTTCTCTTTTTTAATGAATTCCACATTGTCCGTGCTATAATTTTCTGAGCATTCTTGATTCGTGCAAGCCTCCAATTGTTGTTTTAAAATATCGACACTCTCTTTCAATTTATCACACTCTTCGATAGACTGAATCAACTCGTCCGACAAGTCAATATTTTTCTTTTCTAAATGCTCGATTTTCTGAGCTAACATTTCAGACGTTTCTTTAAACGAACATTGATGATCGTAAAGTTGTATTTTACTTTCCTTCACCTTTTCAAGCTCTTCGATCTTATCCATTAAATTTGTCGACAAATCAATATTTTCTTTCGTCAAGCTTTTTATTTTTTCCTGATATTCAGAAACTTTGTATTTTATTTCCTCGTCTGTTATAACAGGTGTAATAGAGCGCATATTTTCAAACTGTTCGTGTAAGATTGCCAACTCATTTTTCAAACTGTCCTTTTCTTCCGAGACCGTGAGTAAACGATTCGTTAAATTATCAATATTCATTTGCAAATTCCTAACAATCTCATCGTTTTGTTCTCTTGTATCGGATAACTGCTTTGACATTTCCATATTCTCGTTAGTCAGTATATAAACAGTTTGCTGGAGTTTAATAAGGTTCTGATTAACGTCGCTAATATCTCTTTGAACCTCTTCAGTTTCATGAATCTTCTTTTGAAGATCGTTACTTAGTCTTGCATTTTCCTTCTCGAGAATAATTTTAACGCTTTCAAGCTCTTCCATAGTATGTGGTTCATGTTTAATTTTAATTGGAGATACTGTTTTAACATCTTTCAATTTACTTAAATCCTTATTATCTTCAAATAATTCTGATGTATTGTCGACAGGTTCTGCTTTAGTTACATTATTGGCCTGGAAAATGATTAGTTAATGAAACTCGTTTAATCTTAAATGTATTTTCAAAGTCTTACCAATTGAATGTTAATATTTGTTGATAAATTTGAAATGTTTTTACTCTCATCGTTTGTTGTATGTAAAGTAGTATTGTTATCTTGAATGAAAGATTGACTGAATTCCATTTCATCGAAGTAAGTTATATTGGCAAAAATACTGCTCGATTCTAATTCGAATTTTTTATTTAAAGGTTTTACAAAGCTATTGTCATTGACTGATGTATTTAATTTAGTAGTAGAATCTTTTTGTTCTATCATCGAGGTATTAATAGGTTTCAAGAAAATATCGGAATCAATAGACGCAGTTCTGTTTTCTTCTAATGCAGCCACAGACATAGATTGATTATTTTGATTAGATTGATTAACTGGACTATTTACAGAATCACTGACATTACTCACTGATATTGCTGCATTTAATTTTGTAGGAGTTGTTGTACTATTTACATTATTTGCCAAAGTCGTATTTGACTTTAAAGGACTGCTTATGAATAAATTATTATGACTCGATGCAGATAAATTAATCCCCTTATTAGATACTGTTTTAAGTATCTCTACTGGTTTTTCTGATTTTTCATTTTCTAATTTTTCATTTTCTAATTTTGATTCGTCAAGATTCATTTTAAAATTCTTATCTTCATCGAAATCTTTGACTACATTGGTGGAATATATATAATTGATCTTGGTTTTTAATTCATTTTTTTCCAATGTTATAATATCAATTTTCTGTTCAAACTTTTGTACTTGAAATTCAACATCTTGCTGTAGATTTGACATTTCGTTTGTTTTTTGAATAATTTCATTCTTGAGAACATTGATTAGAGAGCTCAATTCTTCAAAATCTTTAATCTTTACAGATAACTGATTATTAAGTAATATAATTTCTGCTTCAAATTTCTCATTGGTATTAATTAACGTTACAATTTCTTCTTGATAATGTTTTAGTTTTTCACTATCACGATTCAGTACTTCTGTTTGAACTTCTTTGGATACATATTCTGAAGTACTTAATTGATTTGCACATTCCCTTAAATGTTCAATCTCTTTTGTCAATTTGTCTTCTAATTGCTTATATTTAGTGATTTCAAGAGAATTTTCTGCAATGATTTTTGAAAGCCTATCTATTTCATTACTTTTTTCTTCGTCAATATTAACATCAAACTGTTCAGAAATAAATTGTGTTTGGCATTCTTTGGATTCTCTGTGAATATTTGTTAGAGCATCTAACGATTCTTGCAAATGTTTAATCTCTTTTATTTTTTCTTCTTCGGTGAGCTTCAACTGGTCAATCTCACATTCCTTTATTTTAATAATTTCCGTTAAATTGGTAATATCTTTATCAAGCTCTTTATCGGAGGAGT
>JAPYYT010004164.1:0-16673 GCA_030522565.1 Ceratosolen corneri | reverse complement strand
ATTATATATATAAGTGCGTGCGTTTTCAATCGTTTTTATAAATACAATAAATCTTTGCTTGTTTTTACGTTACCCGGATTACATTAAATTTTCTATCTTTTTTTTTCCCCTGCTATCTCACCCCTTCGACTATCTGAAATTTCACACTCGGAGTTACGCTCGAACAATACCGTATTATTTCAATTCCACGGAATTTCGAACATATATGTTATTTTTATATTTATAAGTTAATTTGTTATAGCATTGAATAAAATTACATTTAATGTTTATTACATAATATATAATTTTGAAAGATAAAAGAATAATTAATTTTTTTAAATAAATCAATTTAATCGTAATAAATTATATATTAACACTTGATAATTTTATAAACAATTTGTATTTATTATTAAGATTATTTATTAATATATCTACTGTTTTCATAATTAAAAAATTTTTTATATTAATAATCAAATGACTTAATTAAATAAATAAGGGTTTACAATAAAATATTGTTAAAGTAGTGGTATGGTAATATGGTTATAATATTTTACACGTAACTACAAATTTTTATGTAAAAATCAAAATTTTGTTTTTTCATTTTTTATTAAAAAACAAATTTTGTTTTTTCCTAGTTTTGTAATTAAAAAATCCTTTAATATTGAGATTGACTGGGAAAGTATAGCACTTCCAATAGAAAATATACGCGATAGTAATTTTCGGTTTGGGACTTTCAGAATATCCGTGGACAACCTGCTCGAATATTTGAAATATATCCAAATGTAAATAATTTTTTTAGATTATTTTTTCAATATAATTCTGCTTTGTAGTTACGTTAGTTCAAGGAAATTATTAAAGAAAATATCGATATATATAAAGGAAGCAGAATGAAGGAATGCGCAGAATCCAAATAACCTTCTTTCACTTTGGGTAGTGTTAATAAAGCAAGAGGTATTTTCTAGGAACATGCTTTCTGTGGTCTATTCCTATTAGGAAAATTTAATATATTTATAACCTAAATTTTTTAAATTGGCATTCCATTTTAAATTGTTTGTGAATTTCATTTTAAATATTAAATCTAACTGAATGATTTTTTGAAATTATGTTAAATTTTATCCAATAAAAATGATAAATTCGGAACAACGTATTTTTGTAAGTTGTATTATTTAAATGCAATTTTAGTTATTTACATAATTATTTTAATTAATATAGAATGAAGAAGATATACTTTATGAAGAAGAAATACTAAGAAATCCATATTCAGTTAAACATTGGCAACGATATGTTGATCATTTAAAATCTTCTCAACATTTAAGCTTGAACATAGTCTATGAGCGGGCTCTTAAAGAACTACCAGGAAGGTATTTATAATTAAAATAATGTTGAATTTTTATAGCATGTAACTAATTTTTTATAATAGTTTTACTAATAATATGTATTTTTGTAGTTATAAATTGTGGTCCAGTTATTTAAGACATAGAATAAATCAATTAAAGGATCGTTGTATTATAGATCCCCTTTTTGATATTGTCAATAATGCATTTGAAAGAGCATTAGTATTTATGCATAAAATGCCTCGAATATGGATGGATTATTGTTTATTAATGACAGAGCAAGGTTATATCACTCAAACTCGTCATATATTTGATCGTGCTCTTAGAGCTCTTCCTATAACACAACATCATAGAATATGGCCTCTTTATATAGAATTTGTAAAGAAACATAATGTTCATGAAACTGCAGTTAGAATTTTCAGAAGATATTTAAAAGTATATCTTTATTTTTGTGTATATTGTGTAATTTAATATATTTATATTTTTTATTCTTTAATAGTTAGCACCGGAAGAAACAGAAGAATATATTGATTATCTTATTTCAATAGAAAGATTAGATGAGGCTGCTATGAAACTTGCAAATATTGTTAATCAAGATGATTTTGTATCAAAACATGGAAAATCTAAACATCAACTTTGGAATGAACTATGTGATTTAATATCAAAGAATCCTACAAAAATTAAATCTCTTAATGTAGATGCTATAATCCGTGGTGGACTACGACGTTACACTGATCAAGCTGGTCCTCTTTGGAATGCATTAGCAGATTATTATGTTCGAAGTGGTCTTTTTGAAAGAGTAGTTACAAATTAATAATTAAAATTTAATTGTTATAGAATATTATGTAAAAAATATACTATTTTTAGGCCAGAGATATATATGAAGAATCTATACAAACCGTAACTACGGTAAGAGATTTTTCACAAGTTTTTGATGCTTATGCACAATTTGAAGAGTTGAGCCTTAAAAAACGAATAGAAGAAGCTTCTGAAGATCCCATAGAGGATGGTAAACATTTCTATATATTTTTAAAATGGTTAAATATTTTTCATTTATTTTAAAAATACTTCAAACTTTTTTATAGATGACATTGATTTAGAATTAAGATTAGCAAGATTTGAAAATCTTATGGAGAGAAGATTACTATTACTTAATTCTGTTTCATTGAGGCAAAATCCTCATAATATTTTAGATTGGCATAAAAGAGTACAATTATATGATGGTCAACCTCATGAGGTAATTTCTTTATAAAACTTTAATATTTTAATTTCGTATGTTCATTATAAGAATATTTGTAGATAATAAATACATACACCGAGGCTGTGCAAATAGTACAACCACATTTAGCTGTTGGAAAATTGCACACTTTGTGGGTAGCTTTTGCAAAATTTTATGAAAAAAATGAACAAATTTCAGATGCTAGAACTATATTTGAAAAAGCTGTACTTGTTCCTTATTTAAAAGTAGATGATTTAGCTTCAGTTTGGTGTGAATGGGCTGAAATGGAAATACGATATGGGTACATATTCTATTTATTTTAGTTTATTTTTCTCTATCAATAAGTATTATGTATTATGTTTAGTTTTAATAAAGATGTACTAAAGCTTATGCATCAAGCTACAGCAATGCCTTCTAGGAAAGTTGCCTATCATGATGAGACTGAAACTGTTCAAATGAGATTATACAGGTCTTTAAAAATTTGGTCTTTGTATGCTGATCTGGAAGAAAGTTTTGGAACTTTCAAAGTAAATAAATTTTATAATATATATGTAAAAGTAAATTTATGTATGTTTGTACTTATAGTTTATATTTATATTGTTTATATATAGTTTTATTTATTATTATTATTGATATAGTTTATACTGTTCTTAATATTCCAGACTTGTAAAGCTGTTTATGATAAAATACTAGATTTAAAAATTGCAACTCCTCAAATCATTATAAATTATGGTTTATTCCTTGAGGAAAATAATTACTTTGAAGAAGCTTTTCGAGTGAGTTTTTTAGTCAATACATTTCACTACTTTATGTCAATGGACATAATTATAAAATTTCTTACTTTAGGCTTATGAGAAAGGTATTGCATTATTTAAATGGCCAAACGTTTTTGATATTTGGAATACATATCTTACTAAATTTTTAAAACGTTATGGTGGCTCAAAATTGGAAAGAACTCGTGATTTGTTTGAACAATGTCTTGAACATTGTCCTCAAAAATATGCAAAAGGTAAAATTTTTTTTTTGAAGAATAAGATGTTACTAAATTGTTACTTTTTCTATTTTACAGCTTTGTATCTTTTATATGCTAAATTAGAAGAAGAACATGGACTAGCTAGGCATGCAATGTCAGTATATGAAAGAGCAACAAATGCTGTTCTACCTGAAGAACAATTTGAAGTAAATTTGATTTTATTCTGAAATATAATAATTTAAAAAATAATTATATATTTATATTTTTCTTAAGATGTTCAATATATACATAAAAAAAGCTGCAGATATTTATGGTGTTCCAAAAACAAGACAAATTTATGAAAAAGCAATAGATGTTTTAAATGAAGAAAATACAAGAGAAATGTGTTTACGATTTGCAGAAATGGAAACTAAATTGGGTGAAGTTGATAGAGCTAGAGCAATTTATGCTCATTGTAGTCAGATCAGTGACCCAAGAGTAAGGATTATATAAATTTAGTTTAAAAGAATCTAATAAAAATATAATTCATTATTTCCCTAATTTTTAGGTTACTCGCAGTTTCTGGCAGATTTGGAAGGTATTTGAAGTGAGTCATGGTAACGAAGACACAATGCGTGAAATGCTTAGAATAAAGAGAAGTGTACAAGCTATGTATAATACACAAGTTAATATGATGTCTGCTCAAATGCTTAACAGTTCTACAAATCAAATAAACGAATCAATAGATGCTATGAACCTTCTAAATAATAAAATATCTGAAGCTGGTATATATATATGTATAACTATTTTTAATTCATATTAACATTTTAATAAAAAGTTGTTTTTATTAGTTGAAATTATTAAACCAACACAAACAATTAATTTTATTCATGAAACTATGGAAGGAAGTGATAAATTCGATTTTCAAATTATTAACCCAGATGAAATTAATATTGATTTAAATAGTGATGATGATAATAGTGAAATTAGTGAAATGGAAGGTAAACAATTAATTTTATTTTATTCAAATATATACGTTTTTTTTAATTACATATTTTTATTTTTAGACATTCCCATTGAAAAACAAATTATTCCAGTTCAAGTATTTGGTGGTTTAAAAAATCATGATTAAAAATGCTATAAATACAAAAATACTAAATTGTTTTTTCTGTTTAATTTCTATTTTTAATTAAATCACTACATCTTTAATATTTTATATATAAATTTTGATATTAAAGCATGGTTTTATCAAAAAATAATTCACAAAATATTCAATTGAATAACATGTACTTACTCTTCTAATAATAAAAAATATTTTCTCAATTTTTAAATCGTTTTATGTTGTAATTAAATATCAATAGCTAATATGATTACTTTTCAATGTTACAGTAATTTAATTTTTTAAAAATCCAATTCATAATTGATATTTGTAACCATACAATTATATAATATATTTTTTGGGTGGATTAATAAAATGAAGATCATTATAAACTTGAGAATCATCAATATCAGTTTCACCTTGGATTGTAACTTGTTTTTTTCTTATACCACCAAACACTATTAATTCTCCTCTACCAAGTACTAAAGAATAAAGTATTCTTTCATCTGGACCTGTTTCATTGTTTTGCTTAAGAGAAACCCAAGATGCAGAACACTCATTACATAATATATTACTTATATCCAAAATAAATATACCCAATGTATTTTCAGTTTTTTTGACAACTTTAGATTGAGCTTTACGAATTTGGAGCCTTTCTTCCATACGACGAAGAGATTCTAATTGTTTTTGGCGATTCACTATAGAATTGGTTCGAACTGGTTCATCCCGAAAAGCAGCCATACTCAATGTACTATCACATACTGGTAATGCTATTACATTTGAAGATTTTATAGATGTCGATTGTGAATTACGAATACTTGATCTTTGAAGATAACCACGACGTCCATTTATATTTTCATCTCTATCAATTTCTTTATAAGACCGTTGCCTATAAAATATTAATAAAATTTTATAACATTTTATAAACAATTTATTTGATTTAATTATAACCTTTATTTAAATAATAAAATATTTTTATGTATAATTTACATACCTTTCTCGAGACAATAAATTAGAACTCTGAGGTAAATTTTCTGGCTTCCCTATTGACATACTCATTCCACCATGTTGTGGTTGTCGTTTTTTTTTATTTAAAACTATTATATAATTTCCTACCTTTTAATTATAATTAAATAAAATTTAATTAATCAAATTAAGTATTTTAAATGGTTTTTAATTATTACCTTACATGCCTGATGACACCAAATACGTGTGGGTGCCGATTCAGTATGACCTATATTTACTTTCTTCCATGTCCAAATAGGATCTCCCATTGTTAATAGCCAAGCATCATTCATTGCAACATTTGGACCTGTACATCCACCTAATAAATAATTTTTATATATTTATAAAATAATTTGGATGCATAATTTATTAAGAAAAAATAAAAGAAATATTTCTTACCAAGTATGAGTAAATTTCCATGACCTAATGAAATTTGCGATTGTCCATAACGAGGTTCTGGTTTTAACGTGGATGTTAGTTGTTTCGTCCAAAAAAAAAAAAAAAAAAAAAAAAAAAAAAAAAAAAAAAAAAAAAAAAAAAAAAAAAAAAAAAAAAAAAAAAAAAAAAAAAAAAAAAAAAAAAAAATGCTTACCTATATCCATTGGCAACCCCTCCAAATACAACCATCAAATTTCCATGAATTGAAGCGGAATGAGCTGATGTAGGAGGAGGTGTTTCCAAAGTATTAATAGCAAACCATCGATTAGATTCAATTAAATAAATATGTAATTCATTGAATAATCTCCATTGCTGAAATTATTGTAATAATCGAAATAAATTAATAAAAGTAAATAATAGTAAATTCAATCTATTGTGTTACCTGATGTACAGGATATGGAGAAGGATGTGACCAACCACCAAATAAAATAAAACTTTTTTTATAATTTAACATAGTTGCACAAGCTTTTGGTGATGGGTAGCTTCCCATCGTAATAGGTCTTACCCATTTTCTTGTATCAAGATCTAGTTTCCATAAATCATTAAATGTTGTACAAGCAGCTGTACATCCACCAAAAACATACATAGAATTATCATAAGTACATGCAGAATGAGAATGCCTTTTTCCAATAGTAGGTATCCATTGGGTATTTTGCCAAGAATTCCAAAATAATGATCCATATGTTATTGATTTTTGAAAATGAGTTTTACTATGTTCGATAACATCTATAATTATTAAATATTTATCATTAAATTATATTAATAACACTAATTATTATTAAAACTTTACTTTTTGTAGCTTGACACCATCTCTTTGAAACAAACATACACTCTTGTAGATCTTTATATGGTGGTATTAAACTTAAAATATATTCTAAAATTTCATCTGGTAAATCATCGATTTTACATTGCATCTTTAAATATAACTTATCGTTTTGGTACTATTTTTTACCAAATTCTTCGAAAATCAAAAATTGTTACTCTATTTTCTCTCTCATAACCTAATATTTATGTCATATTAAAAATTGTAAACTTTCATAAAATTATTTTCTTAAATATATAAAAATAATAAACATATTTATATATGAGTATTACTACAATTTCGCAAAGAATTACTTTGCATATATATTAAAATATTTATTGTGTTCCTACATATTTATTCGTCAACTCCTCAGATTTCGATAAAATAATAAAATAATAATCAGTCATATATTGACTATTACTGGAGATTGGTAATTTATCATGTTTCTTCGTAATAACTGTATAGATAATTTGATCTTAACCTTACAAATCTATATGTATATGTGCATACATATGCTCCAAATTCAAAATTTCAAGTTGTATAACTTTTCAAATTTCATATATAAATAAATCAGATTAAAATAAAAAATTAGAATATGTAAATAAATGTTTTAATTATTAAAAAATCATCAATATATTATAATCTAATGCAATATATTAAACAATATAAATAAATAAAATAATTCTTAATTATATAATATTTATTATTTTTATTATTATTTAATACTATAAAATTTCTAACAACTATATATATTTAAATTTTTTATCATAATTGTACATCTACATGCACTTGCGTATTGTCATATATAGGCATATCATAGTATATAAGACATTTATTCATTTTTTCTGTTAAATGTATATATTAATTTCAAAGGATAGGATTTAAAGTTTTTCTTATAGTATAGTCGGGACATGTGCCTATTAGAACTTTAGTTAGTTTCGACTCAATAAAGTAATTTATGGTGTTTTATAACAACCTTTAATAAGTGCTACTATTTTTTATAAACGATGACGATAAAATGCAGTTTACACTCGTCAATCATTGAAGAACTTGGAGAAAGTTGAAATAAGGACTAAACTATAAAGCATCAATAATAAAGTATGTTTCCGGCACTATATGTTGTTAATTAGGAATAAGTTTTATTTAAATTCATTAACAAATGATCATGAGGTACATTTGAGAAAATTGGAAGAATCATACTATCACTTTATGTTAATTGGATCGAAATTCATGACATAGTTATACAAAAAACAAATTAGAATAAAAGAAAAGAATGTGAAAAGTGTTAAATAGTATTAGAAACTTGTATTGTTTGAACTTTTGTACTTAGTCACTGTATGAATAATAGGTATCATTAATAAATTTGCTTATATCCAGGAGAACTATAATTACAACAGTTCTCAGAGAAAAGATGCTTGTTGTAATTCGGTTTCACACCCAAATATCTGAAGTAGCTGATGAATTTTTTTCATATCTATAAAGTCAAAAAAATGATGTAAGATATTAACATACTCTTTTACAAAATATTACAAAATTATTATCATAAATGTTTACAAACTGTGTAATTATCAACTAGGTAATTTAAAACTTCTCATAATACGATCATTGTACTGAACAGAAACACTATATATTTCAAGTTAAAATATAATATATTGAAATAATAAAGATAGATCATTATATATTTATGTATTATTTGTATATTTATATATTATTGTAAACATTTATGATAATAATTTTGTAATTTTTTGTAGTAATGTTATATTGAATCATTATTTTCATGTATTTGTTATAAACTGAGCCTGTTATATTTAACTATAAATTGTCTTTATTGATAATAACATAAAGAATATAATGTTGAAATAGTGTTATATGTTTCTAAGAGCGCACTGTTTCCCATACAATCTCGGCATTCAGTTATAAGTTTAATGTTGTGATAACTGGAAGTGAGTTTTCCCTTGATAAGTATAGTATAATTATATACAAAAATATACAAAATTTTGCATGCGATACGGCGTTCAAATTACATTTAACCGCTGCAGTTTTAGACAGCCCAAGCATTTTCACGCCCATAAATAAAATAAATATACATTATTTATCAATATATTTATTTTTTGTAATGTAAAAATATATTTTTTAATAAAATAAAAATTAACTGATAGTAAAAATGTTTATCAATAATTTTATAATACATAGATAAAATACAAAAAATTTGAAATATTATTTATCGTTTTTAAATATAAATTGAATGTATTCATAGGAAATAAATAATTATTCATTAACTTTTATTTATTAACCTATTGAAATGACTAAACTGATTTAGGAAATACATTATTTAATTTTTTGAAATAAAGTATTTATATACCTTTGTAATAAAATTAAACTAACATTTTGATAATTAAAAAAAAATTTGTAAAAATTTTAATTTTAAAAATAAATTAAAAATAAAACATAACTCAAAGCTAAATTTTCATATTAATGAGTAACTACTTAAGTACATATTAATATTAATCAATTATAGCTAATATTTAATTAAAATGAATAACATCGTTTAGTCAAATTTCCGTATGTAAATTATAATAAAAATATTATAATTAAAGAAACATTCATAAGAAATAACGATGTTTATCAACAATCCAAACATTCTTTTTTTATTGTTAGACTTCACTTCAACAATTTGTTAATAAACAATTATTTTGGAACATTAAATATTTTAATTCAATGTGACATTATATATTTTCTTATTTGCATATGTATATGCATTTTTATATAATTTTATATTTCAATAATTTATATCAGATGTAATCTATATTTTATGAAAAATAATATACATTAACTTTAAAATGGTTCAATCATTTTGGGAATTAACCTGTGTGTAAATTCTCTGCAATTTGCGAGTGGAGAGAGACGGACAGTGGAAAGAGGAGGATAGAAATAGGTTATAAAGAAACAAAACTTCGAAGTAATTTGTGAGTTTAAGTCGTTTTTTAAATAAATATTGAAAACAAATGTTGAAACAAGGTGGAATTAATCTAATTTATAAAATTCTAATTTATATAAGAAAGTGTAAAGATGGACCTGAGGTAATTAGTTATGAATTAATTATTGTTTATATATTATGAAGGAAGGAGCTAGCTCTGACTGATGCAGCAATTATTTATATGCTAATTGCAATATAAAAAAAGGGGGGTGGTGACTGCAGTTGGACAATATTATTCGGTAAGCGATATTTCTTAATTATATGTACAAAGCTGATGGGTAAGGGTTAGTACAGGTATTAGAATACGTGAAGAATAATATATTTACTCGCTTCTGTTGATGCTTAAATACTAGATGTGGCGCATCCTTAATGGCGATCGAATTTGAATAGGCGAAAACTAAATGAAACAACAATCGTTGGCGACTTACAAAGTGGGAGTTAAAATACGGACTAGCTAGTTACTAGAGTCAAGTAGTCATCAGAAGTAACTGCCACATCTTTCATGCGGTCGTATTTATGTTTTAGGTGTCCTGTCATGTTTCCGTAGGGA
This sequence comes from Ceratosolen corneri, assembly GCA_030522565.1. Taxonomy (NCBI): domain Eukaryota; kingdom Metazoa; phylum Arthropoda; class Insecta; order Hymenoptera; family Agaonidae; genus Ceratosolen; species Ceratosolen corneri. Next base: position 6,318 of record JAPYYT010004164.1, on the reverse strand, counting down.
GGGATAAAGTCAAATATTAATTTTCCATTATCTCTTAGATATGATTGTTTGGTTAATGTATGAAAATTTCTATTGTCAGGAGAGTTTAAAGAAGGAAAAAAGGGGAAGTCAAATACACAGTTAACAAAGTTCTTATTGCTATATATATATATATATATATATAAAGTCCTTGTTTCGGGCAATGATATGTAAATAACATCACTATGTACACGGTTTTGTCGATTGTAATACTAGATTAACACTAGACTCAGTTCCTGAACAGAGAAATATTAACTGAGACAATTCCGATGATGAACAGAATCTAAAATAATTTTTATTTACAATGCATCTGTAATATATAGAGTACTACTATGTTTTGAAAAGATAATTGATTGCGAAGCAAGAAATTTAGAGTTTGTTTGAACAACATATTTGGTTCAACAATAAATCTAGTTTTTTCTCATCAATACATTAGATGTAGTACTATCGTATAATAAAAACTATAATTTATTATATATAATGTATGTTCGTGATTCCGTGTAAAAAACCAACCATTGTAAAGTCACTGTGTAAGTTAATTTTTAGTTGTTTCTCATTATAGAAGTACATTAGAAGAATAACAAAAGAACAGTGTAAATTCAAGGAATACAGTTTATTGCCAAGAAAGTAGAGAAAAAACATTCAAGTGAAATTTTTATACACTACATGGCAACAGGGCTGGAAACGAGGCAACGAAGATTAAGAATTTCCGCACACCAGTGCTCCTTTCATTATCTGCCTCTCTCCCCTTACCATCTTGCAAAGATTTCACATTCGGATTAATTCCCGACAATTTATTTGATGATTTAATTGTAAAATATAAAATAAAATATACAATTATGTCATCTAATTACAATAAAGTACATTTTCTTAGTTTATTTAAAGTATTTACAATTTGTTATTTGCGTGATATGCTTGAAAGAATGTTAAAATCCATTAATTAGCCAAATTACTAAAATATTTAAGAATTTCATATAAATCTTTATATAAGGTCGCAGTTTAGAATTTGCAATTAGTCATGCTAATATATTTGGTTTATTATTTTAGTAATGGAACAGTTATTTGTTAAAAGCTTAAGTCAATTTTAACCATTAATAAATATATACAATTGTTATTAACTTAATTTTCCAAAGAAAGCCTTTGATTTATATTTTCTACGTGTATCTTCATTTCTCTAAGTATGTCTTCAGCAAGATTATCCACATTCGTATATCTAACTTTGAACAAATTAAATATATCAATTAAAAATTCAATTATTTGTTCCCTAAAATAAAAACAATTCGATCGCAAACTACTTTCTGGGCCTAAAAAGCCCCAAATCAATAGGGGGGTAACTTGTTCTGAAATAGAATAAAAATGTGCCATGAATCCTTTTGAGTATTTAAGCATTTGTTTTTTACCCATTAGTACGGACCACACTGCTGTACCAATTGCCTACGAACAAGAAATTTCTTTGAATATTATAATACAAATAAAATATAGAACAGAATATTTTTTAAAATATTAATATACCGTTTCTCGAAAACTTGCTGATATCCATCTATTATGAAGTATTGCCCTTATAGAAGATGGTGGTTTTTCAACTTCTTCAAAAGCATCCAATAACACAAAATCAATTACTACATCATAAAAATTAATGTATTTTACACCCCGCAGACCTAATTCTTCCTCCATAATGGAAATATTGGTATCTGTGCTAAGAAATGCAAGCATTTTCTCATAGTGTATTAAATAATCTTTTGGATCCTAAAATCAAAAATTTATATAAATTATAATTAATTTATGGCAAAGTTTATAATTAATATAAATTTAATAAAAGATATCAAAATTAATATAAATACTCTATCAGCAAATATAATCAAATCACTTATAAGTTGTCGACCAACATCAATGATCCATGCTGATGCACTCGGTAGTTTAAATAGTCGAGTAAATGCTTGACGTATACAGTGTACTTTTGCTAAATATTCTACATCTGATCCGCATTTAACCAACTCAGTATGCAATTTTCTAAAAGTTTTACATTACAATTACTTTAAATATAAGTTAAAATATAAAATATTGAGTTAAATGTATACGTACTTATCTAATCCATTTTTACTCATCCTGAAAAATAATAAGATTTTTAAATCAAAATAGAAATTACATAGCAATACATTTATTTACTTAAAATTGGCAAATTTTGTTATTATTATTATTATTCTTATTAAACATCATTGTAGATGTATGTAGTTTACATACAGAAAGGTATATTATTATTAGAAATTAGAAAAGACTAATTGTCTTTTTATAATTTTAATTTAAATAATTTTGTAAGTGAATGTTTAGTTACAATATATATTTATATCTATATTTATATATATATATATATATATATATATATATACATATATATATGTATAAATGATATAGCTTTCGTATAATCTATTAATCAATACAAAAATATTTATCTTTTGTAACATTTAATTATCATGTAAGCAAATATATTTTATGTAATCAGTGAAGATGACACAAAATAATGCAATTGACAATAATAAAATATCTATTTAATTCTATAATTTTCCTATTTTTTATAAATTACTTTATGATAATTTATTAATATTTGAAGCAATAATAATTACTTGTTAATGAAAAATCTGATTTAATGTTTGTTATTTAGGTTATTGATCCACAAGGAATGGATTTTGAAATCATACTAAAATAAATTATTAATTATTATTAAATTAATTTTCAACGTTTTTTTCTCTAAGCAATAAAAATTCAACCACTTCCTCGCCTAACACATTTTCACTTTGGTTCTAAAAAAATATTACAATTTTGCCATCCGTCAGTCATTGTGTTCTAGATTTTATTGAATCCTCAATTGTCTCCATGATACTTCTTTGCTTGAAAATTCATTAGAAAATCTAGCATGATTATGATCACTATTTGTGTCCTAAGTAACTACGACGACAACGATACAATTTAAGTATAAAATTTTGGTCACCAAATGGCGATTTACGACTTTGTTTACCTGTACTTCACCTCGAACTTTTCCGGATGGTAAAATGGCTATCTTGTGTCTTATGATATAAAACTAGCAAAATTAACACTCCATTAAAGATTTCGGAAGTCAAGTCACAGTACATTTGGCAGCATAGTAAATATTTATTTTCCGCCGGCCCCCCGTTTAAAAGCGTCAATACTAATTTGTGAAGGGCACTAATTACGGCATAACTAGCTATCAACCAATTACCGAATCCTCCCACTCTCAAGGAATATTGGACAATAACGCACCCTAGCGAGGAAGCGGAGCCATATTAACAAAATAGACTGTAGAGCCGTTGTAGTCAGAAGTCTTAGAATTTTTAGAACTCTTAAAACTTTTAACACTCTCAGTATTCTCAAAAATCTTTTAACCAAAATACAAAGTAGTATTTAATTTACAAGAGTTATATAAATCGGTGCAGTCATCTTACAATTGAGCTACGTATTACGATTTATACGTATATATATATGTAGATATACGTATTCGACAGTCTGCATGCATTCGTCATCTACGGTATTACTGTAGAATTTACTTAGGTTGGTACATTACACATACAGATATAGCATATCAGTTGGTTAATAACGAGGCCTACATGAAGGCTAGTAAATTAAAGGTATCTTGACTTCAAACAACAAAAGCATCATTTTCCAAGCAACGCGACATTGAATTTACGACTGACTAAATTGTATGAAAGTATCTCGCTCATAAGGAATGTCAATATTATATTTCATTATTATCAATAAACATAATTTACAGTTATATTCTAAACAGCTTGGGCTCAGTTTTTACCATCCTTTTTACAGCTTCCCTTCCACTATCTGCCTCTCGCAACCCCTTGGAGAGAGTTCACCCTCGGATTAATTCCTAGATTCAGATTAATACCAATAAATCATTAATTTTCCATCTATTTGGGCTTAAATTAACCCGTATCATTAATGATTTTAGTAACATTAAAAAAACAAATACGTGTAATTGTTAATCTATGGTTTGGAAATTCTAACATCTATATATTTAGTTTCATTTGTCATTTAGACTATTATGTTGTCTTTACAGCTATATGATTATGTACTGAACTATATTATGTTCAGACCCTACACCTTTGCGAAGAAACGTTGTGATATCAATAAAATAGACTGCATGAGCTATTGCAGTTAGAACTCTTATAAATGAGTAGCTAAACTTCAAGTATAAGTTAGTCGGAATTACCATCACGGACCATTTTTGATTTCCATACCTCAGAGCACAAGATGACAGTTTCTGAAAGGATCTTCTGTAGTTAAACTTCAAGATTAAGTTAGTACGACACTATTGGTGCAACTTTATATAGCTGCTGGACTCTGGAAGTCTGGAAGTTTCAAGGCATTCAATTTACAACTGAGTGGCACTGAACAGTCTTCTTACTGTTTTAATGCAATACAGCCAGTGGCTTCGTGGCATACTGCAGGGCAGCAGTTATCTTACAATTGGCTGTTGGATTACAGCTACGGTACCATAATCTACGGTAAGTATTACTGTAGTATTATGTCGACAACTGAACTTTACAGATACAACAAATAATTTTGTCATTAACAAAACGTATTTCAAGGCAAACAAATGAAAATTTCTTACCTTCAACAAACAAAAGGCATTATTTTCCAAGCAATGCGGTAATCAATTTATAACTGATTAAGATTGCATGGAAGCATTCCGTTCTTAAGAAACGACAGTATTATCTTTTCTATTAATCATTATTTTATTTATTATTATCAACAAACCAATAAATAGATATATTTTCTATCAATATTTTCAATGCATACACAATTTATAGTTATATAATACCCAACTATATTTACATTAAAGGCAATTTACAGTTATAATCATATCACTCGCTCAGTTTTTTGCCAATCTGCTACCGCTCTCCTTTCATTATCTGCCTCTAACTCCAACATCTTGGGGACAGTTCACACTTGACTTAATTTCCGAACATACTCACTATTCGAATTAAAAATTCTCTGATTGCAGACAAATATCACAGTAGTGCAATAAACGTTAAAATAAAATATTTGGATACTGAAGTGCAAATATATATTCTTACTGACATTAAAATGCCACTATGCTTATTTTATTCTAGACATCAAAATATAATATAATATATATTAATCATATTTTGAGCAAAAATATAAAAAAATATATAATTATATTAAAAATTACGATATAAAAATTATCGACTAATTTATTTACCTGCATGAAATTCCTTTATCTTCGTGTTGTTTTAACGCATCATGATAAAGTTTTTGCTGTTCAAAGTGAGGGAAATATTCTGAAAACTCTTCGAATTCTCGCAAGTCTGCTATCTACAAAGATATCGACAAATTTAAAATAAAATAAAAATTTGTAAAAATATTTAAAATATAATTTATGAAATTTTGTATTAAGTAAATTAATGTTATTTGTATTTTAGTTTAATTTAATAACTAAAAATAGTAAAAAAATGGAAAATAAGTTTAAGGTTAAAAAATAACATACGCCATCTTTTGCAGATGCATAAGATTCAGGTGTAGACGTAGGTTCTTTACTCATGGATAATCTAGTTCCCATAGGTGAAGGCTCGTGACTCTCTTCACTTTCATTTTCATTCCGGAACAGTACAGAATGCTATTATATACAAATTTATTTATATTGATTATTTTAGTTTATTTATAATAGTTATTATATTATAATTTAACAACCCTATTTCAATTTACAGAAAATTATAATTATCATAGAATATATTCATTCTTTTGTTTATATTACAAAGATTTATACTATCAGGAGTTAATGTATATATTAATGTTTATAACTTCAGATACTGTCAAATAAATATATTAATAATTAAATAAATTATAAAAGATTAATAAATATCATAAATATATATAATTAATCAATTCATAATATAAGACAAGAATATACAAAATATACTAAAAAAATAACAATATCACTATATTTTTATGTCTTTGATATATATTTTATTATTTACTTTTTATGATTTTATTGTTTTCTATTAAAATGACAAAGTTTATATATTATTGGTTATCTTAATTTTTGTTTGAAAACTGTTACAATATTTAAGATTTTATATATATATATATATACTGTTCGGCGTCCAGTTCGAATAAAAAAGGAATGGGCGCGAACCCGAGTGTGTGAATTCTCCTCACGAATGTGTGAGGGAGAAACAGATAGTGGAAGGGTCGAGATAGCAGGGTAAAAAGAATCGTAGACAAAATAGGCGGTTTTAATGCCGGTTAACACTT
>JAPYYT010004163.1:0-19697 GCA_030522565.1 Ceratosolen corneri | reverse complement strand
AATTGTAAGCCAACTACGCGGTATTAAATTCACGCGTAACGAGTGCGTCAGTGCGGGAAATCGATCGCATAAAAGCGTAAAGAAAGAACGTAGATTCCACTTATAAACCCCTCCGCGCCTCGCGTATTGCGTAAGTGCTGCATACAACCGATTCTTGTAACGACAATAGTGTAATTTACTGTGTAACCAAGTGCGACTTCTTCAAGCTAATTTTTATTCAATAAATCTAAGTGTTACCCGGCATTAAAACCGCATATTTTGTCTACGATTATTTTTACCCTGCTATCTCGACCCTTCCACTATCTGTTTCTCCTTCACACATTCGTGAGGAGAATTCACATACTCGGGTCCGCTCCCATCTCTTCTTTATCCGAGCCGGATCCCGAACAAATATCAAATAATTTTTTTTTTAAATTAACCATCAATTTACCAATATTTTATTATATATTGTGTATGAATTGTAATTTTATGCTTAGTATTTTTATTAATAATATATTTTAATGCTAGAAATTTTTTTAATACAATTAATCACCGGTTTCAATAATCTCGTAATTATAAAATAGTGCAAAAGTGTTTATCTTTCATAAGAATAGCTCTGGATGAAATTTATAAAAGCACAGTAGAATAAGGCAAAGTGGAGTTTTGTGATTAATGTACTTTACTTTTCCTCTTGTAAATGAACTCTCGTTATCAAACCACTTTACATAAGTTTAAGTTCATTTCTCACAAATGCATTAAGTTAAAGTGATAAAACTCGTTAGTTGAACATGTCAACTGATTATGTATATCATCATTCTTTAATGAACCTTTCACTTAATGCGTAGGTATCAATTATAACGAATATAATTGAAAAAATATAGAAATTTATTTCTTAGATAATTGTGGATTAGTGAGTCAAAATGTTGCATCGTTTAGAATAATCGAATCTTAATATTTTTGACATGATTTATAAAAGAATTCCTAATATGAGGCTTTAATGTTGCTTTTAATTCTTTGCTACAATAAATTGTCTTTTATTATTTTGTCATGAAAAGAACAATAAACATTTTAGAAATTATTTATGTGATATAATTATCTTTATAATATTAATAAAGTAAAAACTATTTTATATTATTTCGTATTATATTTTATGCTTAATTCATAAAAAAATTAAGACACGGGTTAACATTAATTAAAAACATATTTATTATATTTTAATAATATAATTTCAGCCTTTGAATATATTTAAAAAAAAAATATACTTCATCACAAAGTGTTTGATGTAGTATTAATAAATAGACTAAGTAATTTTAAATAAATTCTAAACTTTTAAAATTATTATTCATTATTATTTATTTATAATTAATATAACTTAATTATAATTAATATAATCTCTTTATAAATTAGTCTTAATTATTTGATAATTATAATCAAACATTATAATTTTAATTGAATTATTTATTATCAATTTATTAATTAATTATTAACACAAATATGTAATTTAGTTACATAATGTACCAGGAAACAGTAAATCCGTAATCATTACTTATAGAAATAGTATGATTTTGAAAATGATTATTTACGCCCAAATCAATTTACAGCCAAGAGGAAAATAAGAAAATAATCGCAATATTGTTAACATTTATGGATAATAAATTTGTATAAACAAGAATTTGAAAATTATTATTTGAAAAATTCAAAAAAAGCAGCAGGAGTAAAAATACCAGAAAGAAAAACTGGAAATGATGATCCACTAAAGAAGATAAATGAAAGTTATGTCATTGTTTAAAGTACAAGAAGTCTTGAAGAGATTAATCCCCAATATCCCCAATACCGATGGGAAACTTAAAGTGAAATCGATTAAACTTCACTTAAAAGAAGTGTCTTAACAAGTACATAGATTAAACTTCGCTTAAAGCGAGTATCTTAAGAAAGATAAAGATTAAACTTCGCTCAGAAAAAGTGTCTTATTAGAGAGATAGATTAAATTTCGTTTTTCGGTTAAAAGCGAAAGTTTTGTGTTTTTAAATTTAGTAATTAGATTATATTTAATATCGAAAAATGGAGATTGAACTATTTTTATTTCTAATTTGATATGATCATCGTAAGGAGAAAAATATGAAAAATGGATAAATTCAATTTCTTGACAATTTCAATTATTTTAGTAAGCAGGTTATTTCTAACAATAAGCTTATTCCTAATTTCCATTTTTTTAATCTCCAGTTACTGATTTTCTGTTAATTTTTCTATTTTAAAAATATCATTAAAACATCTTCTAAAGTTTATTAACAGTATATTATTATTTCTTTCAATTACTGACCAGGTATTGTCAATAAAATATTCTATCTAAACAGAAGTTATTATTTGCGTGCATAAATTAAAAAAATAAAATATAACAATATTTTAACAATATTATATGAACAATACGTTATTTAAATATAATATTCACTTATTTTCTAAGAGAAAATTTTGAATTAAAAATAGCACAAAATATAATACGCACTAGCAAGAGCAAAAAGGTATAAAGTAAGCACTTTGTTGAAAGTTTGTTAGAAGTTTGTATACACTTTTATATACAGCTTCTTAAAATTAAATGGAAATATGTTTTTAATATAAGTAACAATTTAGATTTAAATTGGATTCTAAAAATTTAAATAATGTATAAACATCATATAGCGAACGTAAGCACATAATATTGAGCGCAACAATAAAAAATATTTGTGGTATAAATTTGTATATAAATTTAGAACTCACAGTAAGAGTTTTTAATACTGTATAGTAAAGAATTTTATTAATAAATGATTAATTATTATTTAACATTATGAGAATAATGATTTACTAAAATTTATGAATTAAAGTTTTGGATTATTTAAAATTCCATTGTTTGAAGATTTTATAAGATAATTTTGTTGTGTTATTCAACAATGAAGTTCTAATTTCGGAAATATTTTAGTAACGGGCTTTCATACATCGAACTTTTCTTTAGCATTTCTACAGCAATTTTCTCACAAATATAATCAAAGTCAATAAGAGGTATATAAATATATATATATACAAACCCATGATATAATACGTAATTATGATTATGCCGGCATATTTAACTATCCTGATGCTTTGGACTTTAATCAATTGTCGCTTACATATTTTTTCTATCATTTTTCAATGGGTGTTGTAATGTGGAAATGAGTGTCTGTATTCCTTGCTCTTATCTTTTTATTTACGTTTATTTATTAGAGAAAACATGTAAAATGAAGCACAGGTTCTCACAGACTGAATTTATATGCTTTATTATGGGATTGAAGAATTTTCTTTTAAAATAATTAAAAATATCATTCATATATTGTTGAAAAGTTGCTAAAACGCAAGATAATTCGAATTATATCTTTTTGTTACTGTTTTCGTTCGGTATTCGTATAGGTATATATGAAATTTCACGTATAAGTTCAAGTTTAAACGAGTGGCAATTTACAGATTGAGCTTTAATTCATAATTCGAGGAGAATTTAGTCGGAGAAATTATAATTTAGTAATATCTGTGTGTGTGTTTGGAAGTGAGGACTTGATTATGTTTAAGATCTATTTATTTTCAAATAATAGATATAAGAGAAATGTGTGGATTATATTTATTTTTACAATTTAAGGTTATGGATGCAAGTGTAATTGGTGAAAGAATAGCAAATAGTGAGAAAAATTATTCATTCTTCTCCGAATATCTTGAATAGGATGTTGAGGAAAATGATCTGCAATTTTGAATATCTAAAAAAAAATATCTAAATTGTAATAAAGAAAATATTGCTATTATTTGCTATTATTTATTGCTATTATGGAGTTTATAAATTATAAAAGTTCCATTTTCAACTATTTATTATTAATTGTTACAGTATATTGCATTATATATAAGGTTTTCTAGGATTTCATAATTGAGGTGAAATTATTCTGTAATTTTCATTTATAAATTTGTACTTGATTTTTATGTAAAAGCGTCAATAAGATGAAGAAATTATAAAAATAGTGTTAAAATATACTGATTTCTTTTATATGAGAAGAAATTTTATTCAAAGAACATTAAGAGCTTAGAATTTATCGATATTTTAAGAAAATATTGAAGAAGATAATGACACGTTATATTATTTCCAGTTATTGTCCAAAGAAATTAAGGTTTTCTCAAAATGTTACGATGAAAATAAAAAGAACAAGTTTTTCAACAAATAATGAATTTTTGATTTATAATACAAGGCATTTTTCTTACTTTGTTTAATTTGTCAAATTAAATGCTTGAAGAATTTTTCCGATCCTTTCAAAAATAAATTCAACGCCGTTATAGGAATACTTCATATAAAAGAATACATACCTTTGCTATTGTATTATTCTCTTAATTGTATTCAAAAGTATGTAGAGCTTTAAAATTTCAAAATTCTTAAATACAAAATAGTTATTGAAGAAATCTTATCGACCAATTGCATTTCAACTATATGCTAAAATATCACATGAAAGAAAATATATTTTATTTCATATCTGCTCCATCATATTTATTATTAATTTCCACTCTGTCTTAGTGAAAACCTTTCTTACTTTTCCTCTGCTTATATCCATATCCTACAACGAGTGCAAATATTCACTTCGATGCACTAAAAACTCACAGAAATATTTTCCTTACTATTAAATTAAGGGGAAATTCGGTATTCACTATAATTATATTTAACCAATTGCTACACTGCCTTCTATTCTCATTTCATTCAATTCCGTTTCATTTCCCGTCGGACTCCCCATATGCTTCCACTCCGCGCAAGAGAGAACACCTAAGAAACAATCTAGAGCGTGTGAAAAAAGCTTCCCTCCCTTCAGCCTATATGATACAAGGGCATTCGGAAGGGCTTACAAAATGAAACGTGTACCTCGTAACGACCGTAATAAATAGCTTTCCCCAGGATGCACGCGAGGAAGATTCATTGGAATTTATCGCACGTTCTGCGATTTATCGGCGATGCGCTTCTACTTGCTGATAGAGAGAGGAGGACTGGTGACGCTTGCCACTTGTAAATATTTCGTCTTCTTGGAATTAGGAAGGAGAGCAATGTATTTTTGTAGGGGGGGTAGGAGGGCTTTTGATATTATTCAATATTCAGCAATGGTGGGTTGAAGAAGAAAGAGCATTCGTAATATCTTGGCCTGTTGTATACGTATTAATGAAAGAATTCAATGTATCCATTACGGATGATAATTTTGTTTCTGATTTATTTTTAGGTGCTATATAATTATGTTTTATAATAATACACTTTTTTTACGCATTTTTAACATTTTGTTAAATTTAGTAAAATTGTTGAGGTTGTTTTTCGATATTTTCTTGACATGTGTGTTAATGAAGAATTTAATTGCTTTTTATTAACTGGAAGCCGAAAACAGCCATTACACATATACATTAATAAAGCAATAATGAATGAAATAAATAAATGATAAATTATAAGGCGAATAATTAATTATAATATATAAAAATGAGTGTGTAAATTGTAATGGTTTTATGACGTAGACAATAAATAAAGGGAGGCTAATGGTACAGGTAGATTTCATTCGTGCCTGATCCCAAATTATCTTTAAAATCGACTCCTCAAAAGCAATGGATATGATAATTATAATAACGAAACAATTACAATAACGAAAATGTTAGCAGATATAAATTTAATAGATATTCAATCTAATACACATAAGACACGCAACTAGTTAATTGTGTATTTTTTTCGGACTATTTTATGCTAACTAATGAAACAAATTCACAACTATTTTATAAATAAAATTATTATTACAAATAAACTATACCTGTTGTTATTTAAATTATTCATCCCTCCTAGTGTTTGCTAACACTATTAAAATATAACTATAAAATACTTAATTAACGAAAGAAATTATTCCACTTCTGAGACCACAACCTCTAGTAGCTCAATTAACGCTGCGAAATCAATGCAATGTATATTAATAATTAATTTTAATCATTCACTTTGTAATACGCCTCATTTGGCTTCGACGAATTATTCGAATCCACCGATAATTACAAAAGCATAATATGCATCGCCGGTTGAAATTCAAGCTAAATAAGCGGAATCTCAATCTAAGAATATTCGTTATCGCATTAGTCATCGCCAGCGCGATCGCACGTCAAGAGCTTACGAACTAAGAATAACCGGAGGGGTGCACTGAAGTTGCGGTAGGTCAAAAGTGATTGAGTAACCCCATACGCAAATAACACATAATAACACATAACTTTTCTCATTTCCAGGGTGCGCTTTTCTGACGTACTACAACCGTAACAGTGCAATCAGCGCCCAGAAAGCTCTGCATGAGAAGCGGACTTTGCCAGGGGTAAGTTGAGTTGCAAGTTAGCCTTTATTTATTATGGGGGCCCAGCCGCGCAAGTTTTTCCGCTGTAGGTAACCCTGGGGACCCACTGTCTGGGCATTGATTCGCCATTGATTGGCTGTGGGGCCTGTAAAAAGAGAGGCACATCACTGTTACACTGGATGAAGGTGTCGAATAGTGATTATTGGTTCGAGACCTTTCGTATAGGGATCGTATAATCGAATATTTTGCAATATTTTCTAATGAGTGCAGATAGTTTTTTTTCTCCTGTTTGTAAGGGGCGATTGTCTTTTGCGTATTGCACTTATTTATCTATATTAATTGTTTATAGGTATGCTGTCATTCTCTATTTGTAATGTGCTTATGGCTTTATCTTGACTTTTGCATTTAAAATATCATGAAAGTTTATGGTTTGCATTTTTTCGATATGTATATGCAATTGCAGTAGTTATAATGGAATTACGAGTTAATGAGTCTGTAGATTCAAATTTAAAATTGCGACTTTGAAAATTTTGGGACAAAAAATAAATTATATTCAAACTATCGTTAATTTTTTCTATACCGAGGAGGTAATTATTCTTAAAAAGTTTTTTTAATAATGTGAGGAAAAGGGGTTTTGAAAAGAAATATTAAAAATGCTTTTCTATCATCGTCAGAGTGAAATATCTTCATATACTTCTGAATGATTTCTGTAAATAAATAGCTTATTTTCGAATAAATTTATATTTGTATGTATTATTTTTAAATTCAGCTAAAAAGTTGATATACTGCAGTTGTAGTCACTATCTCTTTAATTTATTTTATGGGTATGATTGCCGTCTCATCACGATACTACATTTATAGTATAGGAAGCCATTGAAGTATAAATTTAAATTTATTTAATTGATATAAATGTTAATAGAGTATTGAAAATAAAAATCGTAATATTATGCATACAAATAATGATTCTGATTATTATATATTCATAAGTTTCTTTCAAATGGAATTAACTGTAATTGGACTTAATTCAAGTTTTACATTTTAAAAGCTAAAGCATAAGCGTAATTGATCATATTGAGAAATAAATTAGCTTACAGCTGTTTAAATAAATGCTCATAAATTAACACTTCTTATTCAGAAAATTTTAATCAATACGAAATGCAAATTTTTATTATTGAAAATACTAATAATAATTAAGTGACTAAAAATTACCATCACATTATTAAACAAAATTATAAGCCTTTGAGTTTGTCGTACGGACATTTATTAACATATTAAGTAAGGCAATAAGATAAATGCTCCTGTAATATTAAGTAGTCCACTGTCTATTATTTTGTTTTAAAACGAATGTAGAATAAAGAGCAAAGAATACATGCTATAAATTGGAAAAGTACGCAAAATAAAAGAAAAGAAAATTGCCGAATATTAAAATGGTTCTGCACACCAAGATAATCTTCTAACGTTTAAAAGATGAGAATGACTAAGAAGAAGAGGAAAAAGAAAGGTAAAAAGAAAGAATGAGGTAGAGCAATAAGGGAACATTAAAAAAAATCGAAACAGGATAATATGGATGGAGGAGAAGTTTGAAACTTGTATGAATTATATTTTGTTTATAACTTAAATTGAATAGCTTATAAATAGGTAATAAAACTTTTTAACTAATTCATTGGTTTTTAAAAAAATGTAATTCATATTTTGATGATTTGAGTTTTAATACGAGGTAGACTTGTCGTTTTAAGGAAAAACGTGTATTGTAGAAATCTAATATATTTTATTAAAAAATTACGAAATAGCTATTTTACAAGTAATTGTCAAAATTATAACAATATTAGAGTAGTCGGATTTATGAAAGAATGATTATAGATAAAAAAAAATTAGTTTAAAATTCTATTTCACGTTTTTCTTATATCATATGATAATTCTGAACAATTTATCCAACACTTTGAATTAATTGAAAACTTTAATCATACTACTAAAATTCAAAACATCATGATACGTATTAGCAGTTATACATAATAAGAATATTAATTTTTTAGTTCCTTCTAAAGGAGAAAATACTATATTCATGTTATTTGCTATCACTAATTGAATATAGAAAAATTATTTTCCAAATATGCAACACTTAAATTATGTTTCAAAATTAAGATTAGAAATTAAGATTGAGCTCGTTTAATTTTATATATATTGAAAAATAACGTTCTTTTAATTTTCATACTCATAGTTAAAAATTATATTATTGCAAAACTAATTCTTATTTAGTATTATGCATGAAAAATCCATGTTTCTTTCAGTTACCCATTAATAATATTGTATAATCTATTAAAACGAAGCTTCGATTAATTAATAAAAAATTATTTAGCACATATAGCTGTCAAATATTAGGCTAATTCATGATGAAATATTAGTTTAGTTCATGATCAGTATGTATTCAATTTTTAAAAATAAATATCAATATAATCAATACAACTACAAAAAGTTTAATTAAATCCCAATTAAAATTCATTTATACAATTAAATAATATATTTAATTTTATCTATTGCTACCGATCTCGTTGCATATAATTCAGTCACTAATCTAGTTTAATAATATGTAGTTGATGAAATTCAAATTGAATTACCTTAATTTAAATCGAGTCATTTGCGAATAATATAAATGAAACGAATGGTGTTATAAAAGCTTTTTATAATATTACTATAATTATAATATTAATTTTTATTAAATTACTATAACAATATAGTGATTATTATATAATTTGTAGTAACTTGGCCCATAAATAAAACTTATTCGAGTAGAATAATTTGAATACCAACGTTATAACTATACAATTTAATAATACAATTAATATACCAATATCTGAACAGATACATAATCATTAAATTGTTTATTAAACGTGAAATTATTTAATTTAAAAGTATATTCCAATATTATTCACTTTTCTGAGGAAAATAAAGGAAAGTACACCTAAGTATTGATTTTTCATAAAGTAAATCATAAACTCTACTCGATTTTCTATTCAATTTCGATTTGAAAGTCTAGCAAGAGTTGATAAAGGAGTAGTTTTATCCTGTTTTTATTATAACTGTTCTATCCTTGGCACTAAAATTGCATAGCATCTATTGTATTCCCATTACCCCACATAGCGTCCAGCAGAAATTGAGAGACTCTGGATTTGTGCGCGTGGGAGTGTTGTATTTTGTTAATTTATCCTTCAAAACAAGGTGGAGTATAAGGCTGCGTTTATCAGTGTGACGCGTGTCCTCTTGGCACCGCTGCCAGCGGAAATAGTTTTAAATGTTCCATTGTGAGATGTGAGGTAGGAAGATACTGTATTTGAATTACAATTTTATAGAGAAACGAGGCGGTAGTCAGTGCGCGTGCGCAAGAGTTGGCTCGCAGAGAAAGAACGAAGCATTGGTAAGAAATGTAAAGTGAAACTTAAGGGAGCGCGAGATTGGATAAGATTATATCAATTTTATTTATTTTCAGATGATATCGCCCTACGGAGTTGAAAATAATATCTGGAATCGTTGGTGATGTTATTAAGAGGGGAAAAAGAGAGATAAAAAAGGAAATTTTATGCACAAAAGTAAAATCATGTTACTATGAATTGCCGATTGTAAAGCATACCAATAATGATATATCGATTAGTAAAGAATGATATACATTATATTATCATTCCTTTTAAATAGAATTCAATTTTTTAAATTTAAAGACCATAGGTAATTGTAAATAAAAATTGAATTTTTACAATTATTTGCCTAAATTAATTTATAGGAATTAAGACAATTCTACAATTCCTAAATATTTAATTTAATAATAATTTAATTTAATTTAATAATAATTTAATTTTCAATGCAACCCATTTTATAACCCAATTTACAATGTACACTCATGCGCACGCGAATAAAGCGTATCAATGTAAGTATGCGAAGTTACAAACTTCATACCAACATAATATAATAATAATAATATTAACAACAACAACAACATAATCATAATAATAGTAATAAAAATAAAAACACAACAGCAACAGCAATAATAACATATCTTATAAGGTGTATTTTACAATTTCATAAATTTTTCATAGTACATGGAGTTATTTCTTCTAGTAAAAAAATTCTTGATCTATAAAATATTTTTATTAATTTCTTTAAAGATGCGATAATTATAGTAAATAAAACAAATAAATAAATAATGAAAATAAATAAAAGTCTAATAATGCACATTTTTTTTCTATATATTGTTTTCATTTATTTAATGTAAAATTTTTGTTTAATAATTTAAAATTTAATATTTTAATTTATTATTTAATACAGAAATTTAATACAATTTAATACAGAAATGAAGTAGATTAGATTAAATTAGAGATATAAAAAAGGTGTAGGGATAAATAAACATGATTTCATGATTTACAAATTTAGTTTTATCATTAATCCTCTGTAGTTATTTCATTTTAATTGCATAAATAAATATATTTTTTATAGGCTTAAATAGAGAAAAATGTTGTATATTTTATTATTTAATATAATATAATTTTAGAAATTTGTTAATTTTTATCCATTTTTATAGTACATTAGAAGGTAATAGAGGATTGGTGAGTTGCGAGAATGTGAAATTTTTGCATATTAATTTTAAAAAATTGAATTCATCATGTAAAATCATATTGAAAAATATTTTTCAACAAAAACATTAATTAAATTTCTTTTTTTTATTTCAAAATAATTATGATGACAAATTTTATGTACATTATTAATTCAATTATTCTAAGCAACGACGAAGATTTCAATAATTTTATACATAAGTAGTATTGACATATGTAAAGGACATCTCGCAAAGACTATTCAAAATTAATTTATTTGACTTGATAGTTATTAGTATCGTCGAGTCAGCCTATTCTTAAAAAAAGTTTATTCGTTTTACCTTAAACATATCTACGAATATAAAAATTTATCAATTTATTAACTTTTACTTTCCATAAAATCATTTTTCAAATTTCACAAATCCAAAAATCAAAAATTTTCTAAGAAAGAAATATCATTCAACTTACTTATTGTATTATTTTATTCTATAGAATAAATAAACCGATTTCTCTTCTGTTAGTTGAAATCGACCTTAAATTAATCGTAACTATGGAAATGTGCCTATTACTTAAGAAAGCCATGAAAAATGTCGATCTAAATATAGACGAAGGAAATTCAAGCTGTAATCAGTCACACTAACGGCGATCGGCCTAAATAGCCGCAATATAATAACCAGTGCCTGTACACCTGAAACTATAACTTTGCCGAACCCCCTCCCACTACTTACTACCACCAACCGTCGCCATCCTCCTCCCATACAACTGGACTCAGTCGTGCAACTAGCCATTTCACGCTCGCTCTCTCTTTCTCTATCGTGCTTTCATAAACACGAAATAGGAAGGGAAACTCTCCCTAGGTTCTGCAATAATAATGCCTTCGGTTGGAGATTCCCCCCGCCTCGCCCCCCTCTCCCCGCCCCGCCCCGCATGCCAGCCACCGCCGGACTAAACTTAGCTCGTAATCGTGTCTAACGCACAAGAAACATAGCCGTGAGCATGCACGATGCTCGTCTATTACAGCTTAGCCTCGCATTATCTCACCAAGACGTTTGCGAGTGGATGGCCAAGCAGCAGCATTTTAAGTGTTGATAAGCATTATCACTGTGCGATTCCACTTTTATCAATGGTCGACGAGTTTTGACC
The DNA here is from genome assembly GCA_030522565.1 of Ceratosolen corneri. Taxonomy (NCBI): domain Eukaryota; kingdom Metazoa; phylum Arthropoda; class Insecta; order Hymenoptera; family Agaonidae; genus Ceratosolen; species Ceratosolen corneri. The sequence goes on along the minus strand of JAPYYT010004163.1, from coordinate 7,666 downwards.
TCCGCGTGTCATTTAATGATCGTTTTATTCACTGACATTCAAGCCCAACTCCTATCTATGTAAATAATTTTCACCTCTTTGAACAAATTTTCTATTTACTGTAGTTGAAAGTTCTAAGTAATAGTTTATATAATGGTAATTTCAAATAATTGTCGTCTATCAGTTCATGCCTTGGCTTTATTTAGTATAATTTTTATATTTATATATTTTAAGAAAGGTCTTATGCATTTTCGCAGGATCTCAAATATCTGTGTATTAGAGCTTGTGGATTTACAAAAAAATATTTGTAATATTTTTTATACACTTTATGAAAATATGTAGATTATAGATTTATGTTTGTTTTGTAAATTTTATTTTTACATGAATACCTCATTATATGAGCTCTGTGATGTTCAGGATTTTATTTATTAATTTAGTAATTTGTTTTCATATAACTTTATAATTGGCAATATCTATAGATATGAATGAATTTTAAAGAATTATAATTAGTTAACATTTTTATTAATAATTAATTCATAATTTATATTTATATCAGCGATTTATGACCCATAAGATATTGTAGATATAAATTTTATAGGCATTTGTTCTATTGAATGAAAATTGCAAAAACAATTTATGCTTGCATTTTCAAAAATTTTCATATCCTTATAAAGTTAACGAAAAAAGTTCTACAAATTTTTCGAAAGTACATACAGTATCATAATTTTCTGTATTCCAAGCATAGAGAAAATTTCTTGTGTGTATATATATATATATTATATATATGCGTGTGTGTTTAAGTAACTTTCTTGTATAACTATTTCAAATTTGAATAGTTAACAAATTAACGTAAATAAAAACATTATTTCTCCAATTTATTTAACTTCATATTGAAGCAAGTGGGAATCGATAATTTGTATTGAAGCTTCATTATACGATCTATTAAATGTATAAGAATTTTGATATTCGTTGATTAAACACTATGTAAATATATAAATAATTTTTTCCTATTATATTTATATAGATTTTTAATAACTTTTTAAAATTATTTAAACAAAATGAAAAATTCTCGGTTATTACTAAAAATAATTAATAATTTAAACCATTATTATTTTTGAAATATTTTTACAAATGATTTTTATATTTTAATGTAAATCTAAACCAATATAAATATAAATTAGTTATATAATCTTGGATGATTATATAAGAGAATAAAATAAGTTGAAATTAACTTAATAAAATTAATCAGGAAAAATTGACCTCATTTTACAAGCTGCATTTTACAAACGAACCAAAAATATAATAATAAAATTATTATTGAAGAAAAGTTTTTACAAGAAAATGAACCCAATTTCATTGTTTTCGATTTAATCATCTTTGAACAATTCATTTTATAGAAAAAGATATAAATGACTATAAATTTCAAATCGCACAATAATATATATTAATAATATTGTATAATGCAAAAATAGTTGTTTGTAATAAGAAAAATTTACATTAATTCAAGAATTAAATGGTCAAAGGAATTTTTATTGTTAGTTTTGAAATAACTGATTTTGTGGACATATGCGGAGAGGTTTTAAAACCTGCTGTGAATTGAACAAAATATATATTGTAATACAATAGTATAATATAATATATTAGTTTTTAATGAAATTAAATTCTTGTATATTTGCAAATAGAGTATTATTTTAGTTTTCATAAATATTCTATCTTGATTTTACTAGAAATCATATAAGATAATGAAATGGATAATAATTAAAGGAGTTCTATATATATATATTCTAATACTATAATATTCGAATAGAAATTCTATAATATATAGGAATTCTATACATATTTTAATTAATAGATTTGTTAGTAATATATTTACGTATTCGCAAATTTCATTAAGATTCTTACATAAATTGATGCATAAGAATACAAATTAAATATACAGATTTAAAATTAATCTAAAATCATAATTGTAAATAAACAAATCGTAGAAAATTAATTATATAATGAATTATTTTATGAAAAGTACTTGATCAAGCATAATATTTAATGGGTCTCATAAAATACGCTTTTAGTCTCTGAAAGTCATAAATTAAATTTAAATGATTGTTTCTGTTTGTAATGATACTTTTCATGCCTTAAGAATGTAGCGCATAATATAATTAAGTAAAAGTATTTGCGTTTACATATTGTCTATTAATATAAGTTTATTTTTTCACCAACTAATTTTAGACTTTCTTAAATACGTATCGTATTTAGGCGGACAATCGATCAAAGTTTTAGATCAACAATATGTATCTTAGGACACGATTTTCGGGAGTTGAATGAATCTCTACAGTGAAAGATAAATAGCAGTAGTTGGAAATGGTTTTATTAGCTTATTTTTGTATTGTTCGGTTTGTTTCTCAGTTTCTTCAATGTCCTATTTCCTCAGATAGTTGCAATATATACTCGAACTCCTCATTTTCATATTATCGTAATTCTATTTATCACTATTCCTATAGAACTTTCATCTGTTTTTGCTCTATTATATTGTATTCGTAATTAAAATAAATAGTGTCATGGTAAGTAATTATTATAAAACATATATTAGATATTATAAGAAATTATTGTCAGTATTATAAGTAATTTCCATGTTCGAATGTAATTTTCAGCGCGTAAATATTAATAATCCAATAGTTAGTAATAGTTAATAATAGTTAATAATATAAAATGCGATAAATTTGTGAGTATAATTTTACGATTGTAGCAACTGTATACAGGTAATATTTAATGTTTTTTTCAAAGTTATTCTTCACCGATTTAATATTAATACACAATCGAATTGATATTAAAACGTATTCAAGGCTTTTTCAGATCATGTAATTAAATAAATCTTGCATAAATAAAAATGCATTTAATTGTTAACTCTAACGAAATAATCATGTTTATAACTTAAATTCGATTCGGTCAAATGTGCAGCACGAGGGATTTGGTTTTGTTACTAACGAAATGAAGGCAAACAATGCCACTCAATGATTGGACGAACGCAATATCTGGCCGAGGATCTCCGATTTATTGGCTCTCATGTCATTCTTTCGAATCTCCTCTTTAGCTTGCATCTCACATTTTGAGATATGAACGTTGTTTGCTATCGCAACTTGGCGTTACTGCCGCTATGAAATCAGCGTCTCTTCCAATCAGGATGAGCCGTCGTTGTAGAACGAGCTTCTCTCCTCTTTACGATGACTCTGATGCTGAAAAGCCGCGACTGAATAGCAGTCGATGGGACAGATTCCATCTGGCCCGAGATCCTGATTTATGCGTATTTTTATATGCACGTCTTCGAGATATTAAAAGGTTATTTCGATTATGTGGACGCAGGCGACCGATTTTACGGTTATCAAACTATTGGCACAGAAATGCCGTCGGAGAATAATATGAATAGTACGATCTCGTACATTATTTAATATTTTATTTTGCGTTGGTGACACGGCGTATGGGAGTGAAAATAGCTACGAAAAAATGATACGTGGAGTGCATTAACATCTATTTGACATTAGTATTAATCTACGGATGATTTTTTATTTATATAAATTGTGAAACTGGTGCTAGTTTTACTATTGCCATCCGTCAATTATAATCAGTTAATTTCTATATATTATTTATTAATCCTTATTTATAGTCAAGTGACCACAGTTATTTATAATCTTTTTATCGTCTCTTGACTTTGATAATATTATCAGCCACAAGGTATCTCGGAACAATTGAAACTACCATCAGTGCAGATCCAGCGAAAAGTGTAGGCAATTTACCCATTAGACAGGGTCTGCAGTTATTTACGTGGAGTTTAATTCATTGACAGCCGTCACTGACTTAGTGAACATCGTAACTAGACTCACCTGATCTACACTACACCCATACTACCTTAAGTGTCAATCGCCATCCTATTCAGCTCACAACAAAATAACGAGACAGCACAAACCTTTTAATACATAACACATATAATACATATTTAATACATATTTTAATACATACATATAATACATATTTTTTCTACTATTTCATTTCGACTTATATGACGCAGCACTACATATCTGCTCATCTAGAAACATCCAACATTCAACTGTATATTTTGTGATTATTCAACATTTATTTATCTACTTATTGTTTAATAAACGCATTTGCAGTCTCTAACAAATAAAAAAAGGGTCATTTAATATCCTTGCTCATCCCCACCTATCCTTTCACTATATGTGTATCCTCATTACATCTTGAAGAGAAATAACATTCGGGTTAATTCCCGAGCATTGCTCTCAAAATACAGTTATTTGTAAATTGTGAATAATATTTATAATGAAAGAATGTATGAAAATTATATTTTGTACAATATACGCATAAATTTTGAGCATAAAGGATACATTTAATGTATATTTCAATATATATGAATAGAATAGTTTTATTTTAAATTTCTAATGGGCATATAAGAAATGTAATAGGAAAATTTGTAAAAAGTTCATAAAATAAATGTTTAAAGATAATATTGTAAATAGAAAAGAAAAAAAAAATACTTTTCTTGAAGTCTTCAAGTCATGTATGTTTCATATTGATAATATTGTTTAAAATAAGTTCATCGTAAGAATTTAACGAGGTAGGTATTAAAGAAAATGAGCGATGCATAAAATTACAATGAGAATGAATTGATAATTGGTTGAAAATGCTCGTAATGATTGAAGAAAATAAAAGAGCTGACAAGTTTAGCATAGTTCAAGAATCTAAATACGTTTAAGAAAGTAAATGGAGTTCGAAGCACGAGGTATACATTAACTCGATAATTTTGATTTGAACTTATTCGATTTTTTAAAATAGCCAATGAATGAATAAATTTTCAGGCATATTCAGTTCTCTCTTTCAAAATTGAAAAAATTATTTCTCTCTCAAGATGATACACCCATCAATCATACAATTGCCGAGAGAATAATTTTACACCCCGAAGAATTCATCAGCAACGCTCTAAATCAAAAGTCACCTGGCGCAGTTCGAATATTAATCCGAGGCATAAGATCCATAGATCACTCGAGGGTTGGTTCCATCCCATGCGCATGCGTGGGCTTGTGTCACACGATTACGACGAGCGTACGTTATACGCTGGGCGCAAATTTATCGGCGTCGGATTAATTACGCAGTTGCGTGATCCCGCGGAGCCGCAATCACTCATCGCTCTCTCACTCTCTTCTGCCACGGATTGGACGATCCTTATCCCACTTCCCTCGACCCGCCTGCCCCTCTCCGAGCTCTTCGTCCTTTAAGCTGCGCAACTCTTCTTCTATCGCGCTCCAGTGGAAGCCCCGTTGATCGACCATTCGCGTGTAGCTCGTAAGCCAGGCACTCGACGTTCAACTTGATTTTTATTTTTATCTTTTTTTCAATAACTTGTCTATCAGGAATTTCGCATCTTTTTGTTGGGCGGATGAATATTTTTCAAATGCAAAAATAACGATTTACGTTAAATATGAATTATTCTTTGTAGCTATCAGTTGCAATACTTTTAATGTTATCTAAGGGGAAGAAATATCATTGAGCATGTTTGAAACTTATAGTATGGATAATAGATGCATTTAATTATCAATTTAATACTGAATTGAGAAAGAGAATCATTTCGATAATCATGATCAGTCGATTATCATATTTTATCACTGCTTTCTATTCCTATAAAATGATCATTGTATTTTTTACACTAACCTACCTAAAATGTCATTTGGATGCTGATGGAATGACTATGATATAAAATCGTCGGTTTATACACTGAATCACTTATAAATAGCGAGAATATAATAAAAAGAAAAAACGTTTATTATTAATTGATAGATAATGAATAATTAATATCGTATTTAAAAATTTGAATTTAAATTAATTAAACTGGATATTTAATATTTAATATTTATTAAAAAGTATGTTTGCTCGTATGCATATATTGCATAATTAATAAACTAATTTTTATGACTTTTAAGCTTTGAAGTGGCGATTATTTTGACTTAGGATTATACATTTTTCAATTTTTTTAGTATCTAGGCATTGGCAAAAAAATCCTTAAAGATTATTTTATATTTTTACTTTTAGATCTGAGTACATTTTTTCAAATAGCTAGGTATTTTAATTAATTTATCTCAATTATTTTTAATCAAGTTGGATAACGACACAAATATAAAGTACAAAATCTGTCAGCTATAATTTTAGTATTTTATGAAAATACTCTTCTAATTTTTTACTGAATTAAATAATAACAGGCAGCATTAGAGCTAGTATAAGAAAATTTAATTTATTTTCGAATTATATTAATATATAAGGGTATTTAACAGTATAACATAAAGTCCATATAATAGATATCGTCAAATATAAATAGCTCACAAGTTTTTCGAAAACTAAAAATATACGTATTTATTTTCAGTAACCTTACATTCAGTTATATATATATATTAAATTTATAGACAGCATTGTGTCTCCAACGAAAATTTCTCGTTCTCGCATTTGATAAAAAAATGCGAATGAATTACCAGTCCTACGGGACTGTCAATCACTTGACGCTTGTAGTTACTTAGGCAAGATTAAACGATCTTGGCAAAATCCTTTTATCGCAATCGAAGGAAGCTGCTGACAAGCCACGTCTTAATACTCATCGGTGGGGCGGAGACCGATCGCTTCCTTTTCCTCTTTTCGCCGCTTAAGGTTGTCAAGGCCACGGACGGCTGAAGAAGAAGAGCACCGATTATAACGTCGGGCAATTGTTAAATTCTTTGCTATATTATATATTTCAGGATGGATCCTTATGTTTTGAACGCAAAATTTGGATAATAAGAAGAATACATACATACACACATACACGCGCGCACTCGCACACAAAATTATGAAACTGATAATACATTCTTTATTTTTATGATAAAAATACTTTTAAATCTGCTTCAAGATTTGCACGATGACTGAACTCTAATTTAACGAATACTTATTGAAAATACAGTATTAACAATTGTTTTATTTGAAAACTGTAGAACATGGGTATTTTATGCAATATTATAAAATTTCAAAAAGTACTATTTTCTAAAATCTTTTGTATATCTAACGAAATCTATGCCATCTCGTTTAAATTATTTATCAAGCCACAATAATTAAAGAACATATAAATATTTCATAATTAAGTATAACTCGTTCTCAAATCCGAATACTCTTATTGAATATGCAACGTCGAAGTGCCAGACATGAACCGACGGCCAATATTCTCTTTAATTCCTAACTATTTTGACAATGGCTTTATGTATTAAATAGCCAAATCCTGCAGAAGCTCCATCCATATTCGACAGCTTTCGATTATTTTTAACGCTCGGACTCGGTGATCGGTAAGCGCAGGAGATAAATCCGGGATGGAGGTAAAAACCGTGGAAGCGTCCTCGCGAAAAAGGCGGGGCGTAACCCATCGCACTCGGCATACGATAAAGCTTTCTAGATTTAATTCCTGTTTATTTATCTTGCCGCTTCTGGCCGGCGGATCTCGGCGAACACGCGTCGACGCGGCCTAAAGTTAACAGATCGCCAGATGTTGCTGCCGCTGCTGCGACCGCCGCTGCCGCCTCCGTCGCCGCCGCCCCCGCCACTGCCTCCGGCTCCGCCGCCGCCCCCGCCGCTGCCACCGCCTCCGCCTACGCCACCACCGCCGCCACTG
>JAPYYT010004162.1:0-10597 GCA_030522565.1 Ceratosolen corneri | reverse complement strand
TTTCATTTAATTTTCAATAAATATCAGTTCCCAGTGTTAAATTCGACCCCCCGTGTCTGTGTTTTCTTTCTACCCTGCCATCTCTCCTCTACCACGATCGGCCTGTCCCCCCTCCATCTTGGGGTGAGCTCACATCGGGATTGTCGCCCGAACAAATAAACTACATAAACGTACAAATAACTCCGAAGACTTGTTTCTTTGAAACCTATTTCTATGATCCTCTTTCCACTATCCGTCTCTCTCCATCCGCAACTTGGAGAGAGAATCACAAGCGGGTTTAATCCCGAATAATATGTAAAATTATAATATCTTGATTTTTTATATTCAAGATTTTTTATGAAAGAAAATTATATAAAAAAAAATAGTAGAGTGGACTGTTAAAAAAATGTAAATATCTATATCAATAAAACATTGTACTTATTCTCTAAGGAGGGATAATATTATTTGTTTCACTAATGAAATTAATAAGTTAACAAAAATTTGTATTCTTACTCTGATTTATAGTTAATTATAATTTGTTTTTCCATAAAATTTAAAGGTGTAAAAATTATATTGATACTTTGCAAATTACCTGACAAATTGAAACTACATCTTCCAAATCATGAATTACATCTTGCAGTAATTTAGATCCACTATTTACTTCTCTTTCAAAATATCTATATAAAGGATCTTTAATATTATCTACTGTCCTTTTTAAAATAATTAAACATTTTGGTAATAGTTGCAACCACGTTGAAGCTGAATTATGTAAAGTTTTCATCCAAGATGGACGTCCATCAGGTTCTGCTTCTGGATGAGCATCCAAAGACTCATCATTACTATAAGCTAATTCATCTTCATCCTCTAATTGTTGCATTTTCAATAATTTTGAAACTAAATCTGTACCTCTGGTTGTTAATAATACTTTTTCAGCATTATTTGGTAAACCAAGCCAAGATGGTGTTTGTTTATCAGATAAAGATTCAATCCAGTTTAAAAAATGATCTCTTCTAGTTCCATCTGGCATAGTAATGTGACGTTGATTTCCTAATGTTCCATCAACATTTGCTACAAGTGCAAAATCAGCTTCAAAAGATCTAGATGTAAATAATTTGCGGAGAAATGACATTAATAATCGTTGATCAAAATCATTATCAATTTTTCCTCCATAAATACATTGCGACATTAATGTAATTAGAGCATCCCAAGGCACCTAAAATACATATAAATTTGATACATTCTTTCAAAAATTACGTTATAATTTAGGTTAAAATTTAAAATATAAATACTAAAAAATAGAAAATAGATATAAGTAGATAATGATATATTTATAAAATAAATATTGGAAGATTAAAGAAAAGTATAAAATTTATATTTGTACTAGAATATTTTTAAAACTAAACACAATTATTTATTTAAATTAAATGAAAATAAAAAACCAAATTAAATGGAACAGAGTCTATAACTTGGCAAGAATGGGTAAAATGTAACGAATACATGAGGAAGAATATATATGATTCAGATTCCTGAAATTTTTATGGCGTGTTGATTTTGCTAGTTTTATTTTATAAGACACATAGTAGTCGGTTTGTCGATCCGAAAATTTTCGAAGTTTAGACTTGATAAACTGATTCATAAAAGGTCATCTGGTTATGCAAAGATTGTGTTTGAATTGTATCGTTTTAGTCATAGGTATTTGGGGCACATCTACCGATCATAAACATGCTAGAATTTTGAATCACTTTTTAAAGAATGTATTATTATTAAGAAACAATAGAGATTATAACGGAATCTTAAACATATATGTTACACTATTTTTCTAGCTGGACTGTTTCACTTTGTACAATTATTTATTAATATCACAGTACTGCAATTCTAAGAGTACTATATATATATATATTCGTGCTTATAACTTTACTATTAAAAATTACACTATGTATGATGTTTCTGCATCAGAATCCTTTAGACTTCTAAAGATAAATTGCTACTATGAAAAAAGGATTATCATTAGATACTTTTACTATGCTCAGTTAGTGGCTTATTGTCAATTTCACTATCGTAGACTTTCTCGTTTGGCAATAAATGTCGCTGTATTTATCAATTCTGCTACTTGTTACTCGAAGGGAATTTAAGGGAAAAAAATTCGAGGAATTAAAAGCTTTAGTACTATAAACTTATTCGATATTCTGGGAATCCCGAATAATACTTGATTATTATATTATGATACTCAAAGGTATTGAATTTTACCTAGGAGAAAATAAGTTAGTTTATAACATCCTTCATCCAATTTTTTATTTTATCCGTTCATCTTTTGATTTTATCTTTGCCTTTTTTTTCAATTCACTCAAAACTTTAATAAATTATTTAATAATTATAATTACTTTAATAAATTAAACATGAAATATAATTAACATGTTTGAAACTTGTTTTACAAACAACTCAGAAATTCTGTTAAATTAAATATTATTATTATATTATTATTAAAAGTTATTAATTTATCTTATGAATTAATCGAATAGGCAGTGTTCAGGCAACTAACCCGATGCTGAGCTCTCCCCAAGGTGGTCTGGAGGAGAGGCCGATAGTGGAAGACGAGAGATAGCAGGGTAGAAAGAAAACGAAGTCGTAGAGGTGGAATGTAATACTGTAAATGGTATTTACTGAAATGAGATAGAAAATTTGGTAAAGAAATACAATGCGATTTTATATTGTGTAAGGAAATCCTTGCAGTATTGTATTAATCGGTTTCTGTCATAACTATTCTTGTATAATTATTGATGTTTTTATCTAATGATTTTATTGGTCTTTTTTCCTTTCACCGAAGTAAGAGTTTTTTAAGGTCTATTAATCTTAAAGTTTATTTGGTAAATTATTTGTACGCATCGCTACTTGCCTTCGGTCTGCTGATTCTACGCTCTTGCCGTTCTCAGTTTACTGGTCCATGCTCGTCATGAAAGAGAAAACTGTAGCCGTTGGGCTCCTATTGTGCGGCGCTCATTCGTGGTCGAACTCCGCCAACCCATGCGTTCGTTATGTAACGTGTAGCAATCTTCTACCAGCATCGGGTGAAGCTTCAACGTAATGATATCGAACACTGCTATTTGAGAATCTCTTGTTTGATTGTAAGACTAACGTGAGATTGATTTTGAGAGCTTAATCTTTACGAGAATCTAGAAGCGCAACTGCTTGAGTAGGGATGGTCATCTTAGATTTTGGTAAGAGTGAGTAAGATTTTAGATTTTCGAAGATTTGTTGATTGTTTGAAACTAATTTTCAGTTGTCATTTAGGCTCTAGCCAAAATTGTCAACATTTTTCTACAGAAGAAGGGCGAAGTGCCGGTGGTGAAGTGGCGGCAGCCTTTGGGACATCCTGCGGTCACCCCGACGTCATAAGGACTGGCTGGGTTTTTCATGATTTTCAAATTCTTGTCGGTTCATTACGTAAAACATAATCTAGTGTAGCAACTAAGCTGTTTATGCCTAGAAGGTCTTGTGCGTTGTTTTTATTAGGCTTATACTGTAAGACACGCGATGGTTATATTTACCACAATCGAAATATTTCGAAGCGCAGTCCAAATAAACACGATCGTAACTGGTCATTAAAGAGAGATTAGTAATATTCGATGTACTTTCTGAATATATTCGTAAGCTCACGAGACACATCTGGCAGTCATAAATGGATTGAATATATGTAAAAAGAATTTACAAATAAAGAGATAATACCGACGGTCGAGAGACGAACGGTGTCGCGAACAGCAGATACTTTGGTAACTCAATATTCTATCCTAAATTTATGAAAAGTATAAACTCTTATTATCATGATAGCAGCTTCCAAAAATGGAAAAAATAAGAGAATAGAAGAGAATATAAAAGCCGACAATTTTAATATTATTAAAAATCCATTTGAAGTTCCCATACTTTATTCTTTTACAAAATCACCCAAAAAATAGATTAGATTTAGATTTTTTAAAGTATTATTCTATTAGCATAATTATTTGGCTCTCTATTAATTTTTTTCTAATTTAACGACTAATACAAATATTAAAAAATAATAAACATATAATTATATACAATATATATATAATTCATGACTTAGAATAAAATTCATAATTTGATAAAAATATTATATATAAAAAAGGTTTATAATTTTATAATTAATACTATAATATTATAACGAGGAAAATATTATTTATTACGAGCTATTAGGAGTCAATTTTCATGGTGATAAAAAACCACTCATAAATTATTAATTAAAAATAATAGAGTTTTATTGATTAAGAAAAATGCAAGTTTTGAAGAATTTATTCGAGTGTGAATTCTTCTTAAAATGATAGGATGGAGAAACAGCAGTGGAAGGGGAGTGGTAAAAAAATCGGGCCTGTGATGTTTCGAATATAACTGTAAATTGCCTTTATTGATAATATTGATAGAAAATATATATGTGTGAATTATTTTTATTGATAATAATGAGAGAAAATATGTAACTGATCAAAATATAATATTGTTTTTTATGTTTATTATTAAAATGTCGTTTCTTACGATCGAAATGTTTCCATACAATTTTGATAGTGAGTTGTAAATTAATTACCGCGTTGCACGGAAAATAATATTTTGAATTTTTGAAGTTAAAATATTTTAATTGTTATATATCCTTGAAATTTAATTGCATAAACTTCTTTTGAAATCTACTCTGTACGGTACTCTGATGCTTGAAGATCGGCTTCTCGTGGTTCAGAACCGATGGTCTATTAAGGTGCTGCCGGAATACTTTCACCTTAAAGTTTAGCTGCACAACGATTCTTTACGAAATTTATGAAAAAACTTCACCGACTTGAGAAACTCTTATAAATTATACAACTTTCTTGTATTTTTATTGATGATATTTTTAAATAGTACTGCGAGTTTTAAAAGTTCTGAATTTCAAAAACTCTGGCTCAGTCTATTTTATTGACATTATTATGCTTCTTCGCGAAGGTGTGTCCAGGGTTTAAGTTCATTGGAAGTGGGAAGACGAAAACCTGTTCACAGTAAATTAGTGTACTGTGATTGCTGTACCGCAATGATTGTTATACTGTGATCGGTGTCTTTGAAAATTAAGTGTTGACGCCTTTATAAGGAAAGCGAGATAAAATAGATACGAGCTATGCTGCTAAATGTTGTGCTATGGATAGCGCTATTGCACGACGGTTGAAGTGTAGTTCGATATTTTATGCGACTGGGTTTGGTATGCGAGAGACATGAGATGGTGAAACTATTTCAGATTGATGGATTCTTTAATAAGTTTCTGATTTTAGTAATTTTATATTATAAAACACAAAATAGTCAGTTTGACCATCTGGGAATATTCGAGGTGTAGTAGAGGGTTGTTCAATGGTTATTAGTAAAGAAAGAGTTTTGTTTAACAACCCAACTGAATTTTGACGGCACAACATAATACTATTTTGCTTGAAAGTTGTTTTGATTTCTTATGTTTATAATTGCCAGATGTCTCTGAAGTGCCTACAAATACACTGATGTTTCACGTATACTTTTACATAGCCAGTGATTTGAAACGATCAGGTTTTTTTTTCCCCACATTGTTCTCGAAAGTTCGATGGTAGGTAAGTGTAGTAAAATTAACAGAAAATATTTTCTAAGAAGCCACGCGTTGTTGCCAAACATAGTATTATTTGTTTTCATACCATATTGATGCATATTTTGAAGTATAAACATAAAGCCAAGCCACGCGCCGAAGCATCGGTATAACATCAAAAGCGCCAGCCTCGCGGATCGACGCCCAGCCAGCTGCCGCTTTCACAGCTCTGCCGTCTAAAAGGGCATTGACATTACCGATCAAAGCACACCAATGACAATTTCCCACTCTGATCGATGAGCAAGAAATGTCCTCCCTCCTGAGAAACGGGATAAAGACTTTAAATATCTCGCCTTCGGCACACTAAGGTAGAATCTTCAGAATCCTTACAATCACGTGAACCTTCTTCATTAATGGCCCGTCACATAAACCCATACCAGCTTCAACACTATATCCGGTAAGCAGAAATACGACTCGCCAGTAACCCCTGTTGAATAAACTAACACAATGAGTTCACGCTTTGTGGTATTCAATTTACGCCTGAATATTAAGGCTGTGTGGACTAGAACGACATACAATTCATAAATACTTAACACGATTCCAAGCGTCGTGATATTCAATTTGCGTCTAAATATTACGCTCATGCGGAAATCAACAATATTTAATTAAACTCAAGGAAATCAATATCTATTCTAAATTCACTTCCAGCTTTGTTCAATTTACTGAAATACTTAAATATTAAGATAGTTAAAGAGAGATAATTCAAGATTACAATAGCATTATATTTTTACTATATTCACAAGAAACAGCATTATGTTTCAATACTGTTAGGGCGTAAAACCCGAGTGTGAAAATTCAGATAGTGGAAGGATTGAGATAGCAGGGAGAAAAACAATATAGGAAATTAATGTGGCCGGGTAATACAAAACAAAAGAGATATTTATTGAACTTATAAAAAAGGTAGAAAACGCACGCAATTATGTATATAATTAGTAATACGATGGTGGCTATAAGGGTGAAGAGCCGCACCTTCACGAGACGCGTAGCGCGGATTGTATATGCACAATGTGATGGCCGCATTTACACGTTACGCGAGGTGCGATTGTGTTATCCCACCCTTTCGCACTTAACTACACATTGTCTTTACTATCCGAAATAAAAGGGCGGTGGTGTCGAGTAACCGGCGTTTAGCCGGATCACCGAGTGATCATACAGTGAGGTTATCAAACATCAGGCGCCGAAATACATGTGTTGCGCTTTGATGAGCCGTCGGGATAGAATAAAGTCTATATAAATGAGTGTTGCGAATAGTGACGCAGCGCTCGATCGAGCATGTATTCCGCGATGATTTAAACCGGGTTGCTACTGGCCTCTTAATGCTGAGTTCACTTCTGCGTTCCACCTGGGAGTTCTTTCCAGGATGGGAGGGATGCAACCGCGGGCAAGTAGCTCGCTCACTGTCTGGACGAAGCCTCTGATGGTATGAATCCAGACGGTGAGATTGAATTGCTCGGATGTATGACCACTTTTTTTGCGCTGAAGACCCTTCCGCGATGATCCGGAAGACGTAGAGCAATTGGAGTAAAATCTCGGTGCCGCGAGCTTGCGGTCTTATTTTATAGCCGAAGGGCAAGATAGGCCGCCGATAATGAATGGTGGGGGGCCTAACAAATTTCTCTACGTAGCTGAGAAACAAAGGAAAAGAAAGTCGCGTTCTTTTAGACAAGGGGTAAAAGGGGTGAAGACCGAGACGATGGAGGGCGGGGCCTTGTTGCCAGGCGCTTTACAATTCAAAAGCTCATAACGCTTATCCTGGAAACACTGGGATTATAAACAAAGTATAGCAATCACGAAGTATGAGGCGGCCCGACCGAATAATTTGAATTGAAAGTCGTAAGGTGATACACGAATAATATAACAAGAGTCACATTCGAAAGTAAACAGATTTTATTATGTGACGACTCGAGATTCTGTCGGAATCGCGAACAAAGACTTTTAAATAAAAACAGTTTTACAGCATTACAGACACCGTCTTCGTCTTAATTTCTATCTACCCTACTATCTCTCCCCCTCCATTGTCCTAACTACCTAAAACTAGCCCTTCTGCAACCCTAATCGACACTAGATTTCAACTACAATTTACGAGTACATCGTAGCGTCAACTATTTCAGTTGACGCTCAAGCTACAAACTCCTGACGAGCTTACACAACGATTTCTGCAACGAAATCACATATTGCAAGAAAGGCGACATTCGACCGTGACTGTCGCATAATTTTCAATTTACGCTACAACGCCAATTCAGTTTGATAGACGTTTAAACTACAAGCAACATACATACTCAACCGACAACTAACCATTGCACAAGAAAGCGTGGCACTCAACCTTGCAATTCACGGTGGCACCAAGTACATCTTACTATTTAAACCAGGAGAGTAATCCTTTCTTTCAACAAATTCTTAAAGATATCTCATTTAAAAGTAGTATCAAGATCTATACAAACTCAACAATATCTAAAATATATTAGCTTCAATAAATACTGTTACTGTTGTATTAAACCGTTCGTAGACTTCTTTCAATACCTGGTACCTCCACTCCCCTCCAAAATCTGCCTCTCGCTCCGATAGCATGAGGACTTTTCATACATCGGAATTCAATCCCGAACAAATGGTTCTTTTTCATTTAAAAAAATATTTAGAAATGAATAACTTTTAATTTCTTAAGAGCCTTGAATTAGTATATGATATAAATTGACATGAATAATTGATTTTAGCTAATGAATCGTTTTTACAAAATCAAAAATAAAAAATACTTAGTGCAATCTGATTTATTATAGTTTTTATTTTATAGGTATAATGCATTAGCTAGAATCAATCATTTATATTATTTTATACCTTATATAATTTCAATACTCTTAAAAAATTAAAAATTGTTTGTTTATCAGTATTTATTTTTATTGTTATTAAGAATAAACTAAATATGTATTTTTTGTTTTACCTTTTCTGGTGGAAGATTTGTTCTGCCCATAGCTGTGGATTCAATCCATGTGTCAAGAGTATCGCATGCAACTCTTAAATCACTTTCATTAAATTCATAATATTTAGCCCATCCGAGTGGTACATAACGTAAACGTTCTTGAACAATAGCATGAAACCATGCCAATAAAAAATACAATCGAGCTCTTTCATTTGGTGGTTTCATCATTCTAGAAGCTGGTACTGTACTAAAAGTTCTTAATAAATTTGCCCTTATTCCTGGCGGTGGTTCAAATACAAAGATTCGTCCAGCTCTAAGTAAATTTACAGGTACCTTTGAATTAATTTCCATTGTTAAAAATAATCTGAAATTATGATGAGGTTGCAAACTATGTAGCTTTTTCTCTAATTGTATAAGCCATTGTGGTGCGAGATGCACATTTTTTAAAATAACCCATCTACCGGTTTTAACAGCGATGTTAATGGCTCTATCAGCTTGACTAAAACCTTCTGTTGAGCCAATTGCTATACTCACAATTTGTTTTCCTAATTCGGCTGCTAAATCATCCACTCGACTTGATGCATCAAAACCAGGCACAGAACATAGTAAAGCGGGAATAGAAGATTTCAATTCATTTTCTACTACCTTAAAGAAATCTAATTCAGTTTCAGCTGCACTCATAAACGTTTCTCCAAGAACAGATATCACTACCAATGATGCAGCTGCAATTACTCTATCAGGCCTGAAAATACAATAAATAACGATAAATTATATACTTTGATAGTGATGTGATATTAGAAAGCATACACATTTTTTCATTAAATTATTTTAATTTATTAATATCTACTTAACTTGCTTCACTTGTATTATATAAGTAGAATCATACAAAAATCAATAAACAACGAATTAATTAAAAGATGACTTACATAACTCTGTATCAAATATATTATAAATTTATCATTAAAACATATTTCCAAAATGAAACTAATGTTTCAAAGTAAAATATAGAACATTATGGATTTTGAAGAATCAATGAAATATAATTTATCTTTATCGATATCAAGAACTTATCAATTTAACTATCAATAAAGTATTTAAAAAATATAAAATCGTTTTATTATTCGAAAGAAACTAAAATAAATGAAGTTTTTTCAATGTTCATCTACAAAAAAGTATTAACTTACTAATTAGTTGAGATATTGGAAGGCAATTCAGTTTTCATTAATTAAAAATATTATTTTAATAAGATATTCGGGTTAATTTCACTTTATATATATTAATCAATACATATATTCATCATATCAGATGGACTGTATCAATTACTATTCCTAAATTCAGGCGTTTAAACAAACAAAGTGTTCGAGATTCCGTTCGCTAACGAAACTCGCTTCGATTGTATTGACGTTTAGAAATTTAGTCAGTGTTTATCAACCCTAGCATGGCCCTGTCTGAAAAAAGTTAAATACAATGTTAATAAGTAACTGGCTTTGCAGCACTCTTTCCCCCCTCTAACCTACCCGGCATCACTCCGTGTTCGGGCGTAACCCCGATTGTGAAATTTCAGATAGTGGAAGGGGAGAGATAGCAGGGAGTAAAATAAGAAAGAAAATTAGGCTAATCCGGATAACGTAATAACAAATAAAGGTTTATTGAATTTAGAACAAAAGGTCGGAAAAATGCACGCAATGATATATATAATGAATAAAACAATAAATGGTATAACGGTGTGACGGATATAACTAATAAAGCAAGAAAAGGTATAAAGGTGAAAAGCCGTACTGTCGCACGGAACTACGCTCTGGTTTAATTTATCTTTACAAACGTCGCGTTAGCAAGTGGTCACACCGCGGGAAGGTCCAGTAAATCGCAGTCACGAAAAAAATACTTCTAAAACATTAAATTGAGCCGACGCATGAAAAACTATGAATGCCGCGGAACATTTGCTCTGGCTCTTTCGCTGAAGTATTCGCTGAGATTCTAAACCGATTATAGCTACTTGCCTCTGATTGCTGGGCTCACTTCTGCGCTCCACCCTGGGAGCTCTATCCAGGATGGGAAGGTTGCTCCGATGG
>JAPYYT010004161.1:0-10599 GCA_030522565.1 Ceratosolen corneri | reverse complement strand
ATTGCTCTACGTTTTCCGGTCCACCTCGGAAGGGTCTCCAGTGCATCAAGTGGTCTTATATAAGAGCAGTTCTATCGCCCAGCGTCAGGATTCGTACTAAAGAAGCTTCGTCCAGACGTTGAGCACGCTACTTAGCCCGCGGTTGACTCCTTCCTATCCTGAATAGAGCTCCCATGTGGAGTGAAGAAGAGAAGCACGCAAAAGAGGCAAGTAGCAACACGGTTTCACGTCCTTGCGTACTACATGTACGATTGAGCCCTACACCGCAATTCTCGGAAAGCAATCCAAATAAACTATATAATCAAGCGATCAGCTCTTCGATGCGCAATATATATGTATTACGGAGTCCGATGGCCGAAAAACCATGAGACCACGCGGCGATTCGTCTATGCGTAATTAACAAGAATTACTAGACCATCGCCGCCAATCTGTTTCGGACAATACAAATATCTTTTTAACTCACGCCAAATTACAGACATTAAACCAATGCGTGATCAGTGCGAAAGTGCGGGATAATATTATAATATAAACTCGGTAAAAATATATAATAACCGTTGTAAATAGAAGAACGTAGGTTCCACTCCTAAACAATCACACCTCGCGTAACGCGTGAGTGCGGCAAGGAACAGTGTACAAACAATCCACGCTTCGCGTCTCGTGAAAGTGCGGCTCTTCACTCTTTAAATAAACAATAGTATAATTAATCATATTAATAATTGCACCGTATTCTTTTATTATTATTTGTTCAATAAAACACAACTTTTCATCGGCATTACATATGTTCGCGGCCAAACAGTAGTAGTTTTTTCAAGAGTTATTAATTAACTATTTCATATTCAAACAAATGCGAAGACACAAAATGATAAAAAAATACTTTTCTGTCTTTTAGTATTATCTAGCGGAACATCTTCCAAATTTTCAATTGATTTTATCGTATTTATGTATAAAGTAATCGTTGTTAAATAAAATTAAAAACAAAATAAAAAAGATTAAGATTTTTCTATATTACATGATTTACAATGAACTTTATAATTATGGAAATTATTTTTATATATGCAAAAATAAAAAGACTGTAAGACATATAACAAAACCTATGCGCCAAGAAATATCAGACTCCACAAATATCTGTCTATCTGATTTAAACATTAGTTAATTTATATAAAAATATATCGCTTCTATTTGCTCATCTGTCTGTCATGCACAGCCACACAAACATACACAAATACTCTTTCTTTCTCTCACTCTTCTCATAAAAAAACTATCTGAAGTTTTAGCTTTTCTCTTACTTGCAACGAAGAAGAAGCAAATTATGTATAGTATGTATATACTATATATTATGTATAATATATTAATTATAATATAATATAATTATATATATACAAATTATATATACCTGTAGCAAAATTCATTGAAATTATCAATGCTTTAAAATTATTTAATAAAATATCTTATAACGTTTATTTTTCTATATGAAACATATGATGATAAATTGCAAATTTAGAAGTTTTATAAACAGATGTCATTTTACTTTTAATGAAATTAAAGATTTAAAGAAATGATGTAATAACAGAAAGAATATTTATTCGTTTGCGAAGGTAATTATAAAATTTAATGCGTATCCAAATAATAAAATTGTTAATTTTTTTAACTTTAAATTTATAAATAATTCTATTTTCAAATTATATTCAGTATAAATTTAAAAATGTTATATATGAGTTCAATTCTATAATATTCATTGTAAACTATTTTGCTCTGATCTATACTAAGAAATCAACTCCAATAAATGAATATTCTGAGATGTTTTCATAATAATACCTATCTATAATTTTGGATAAAATTACAAAGGATTTGAATATACATTTGGATAAAATTATTATTATAGTAGCATAAAAAAAATTTTAATTTATAAAATATTAAAATTATAAATTATAAAAATTTAAAACTAAATATATTAAATATTTTTTTACTTTAATTACATAGTATAATTTTCTTTCTAAAATCAGAAGGATAATTGCATTTATATTATTTCAGATTTAATAATATTTTGGAATTAGCGTAATCTAATAAGTAATATCAAAATTAAGTATATCACACTGATATAACTAAACGGTTGAATTCGATAAATGTTAATTTTACAAGAATTTTTTATGTAAAAAATTATAATTCTACTACCATAATACCTTTGCTACCACAATAATATTTTTAAATTGCTTTTTTTAAACATATACAATACCGGTTTTAATACTATTCTGAATTTGACAAAAAAATTATAAGTGTATGGCTGTTTTCAGAAATTAACATTCTAATTTAATTATTTAAAGGTGTTTATCATACATTATCGTACCATATACTTTATGATAATGCTTAAATAGTTTATTAGACATTTACATTAACTATGCACCCTAGAAAAGTACAATATTTTTAATTTATACCAGCTAGAGAGTAATTATGTAGTAAATTATATAAATTTTGTTTACTATAAAATAGAACACTTTTTAACAATTTGAAAAGAATAATTCAACTTTTTATATTTATTTCATAAATAAATATTGTAAATACCATTTAATAATACCGTAATGAAATTACTAAATAACAAAAAAATTTGTCGTGTATAAATTTAATTAAACTGTTAATAGCAGCAATTAACATTTCAATAAATAATAACTAATTAATTTTCTTATTTATCGGTACACATTAATGGTAAATATGTGGTAAATATATTATATATTTGAAAAAAACCTATTAATTACATAGGCTGATATTATTTAAATTAATAACTACTGTCAAAATTTTATTAAATTTTTTATTTAAATATTAAAATTAAGTTTATTAAGATTAATATTAAGTTTATTATAACTTAATATTTATAATGATAATGAAAACGTAAGAACATTAAAATTCTATATTTACAATATTTTATTTAAATATAAAATACAAGCAATTACGAAAATAGTGCAAGTTAATTGTTAATAAAATAAAATAATATTTTATACATAAAGGTATTTTAATTATGAAAAAGTATTTGCTTTGTAATAATTATGTAGAGCCCAATTCAGAAAATCTATAAAAGTAAATTCACAAGATTACTCTATATTATACACTTAATATAATTTAAAAATAATATAGAATTGATTAATCAAATTAAAATCAATCTCTGAAGTTTCAATTGATACAATAAATTTAATTAAATAATTTTATGAAACATTAAATCTGTTTTATCTACAACCTCTTTTATCAATTAAATTTTATTAATAAATTTCAGAAATTAATAATAAGTCCGTATTTAAAATTACTATATGTATTGTGATAATTAACGGTCATTTTAATTAACACAGTATCATTTCAAAATTAAATTATTATTCTTGGAAATCAGAGATGAAATAGTTGAGGAGCGTAGTGCTTTTTGGATCAGATAAAGCAATGTTTATACTTGTCAACCGCTTCGTCACTGATACCAATGCAATAATTATTGCAATATTAATTAGTTTTTAATAAAAAATTCAGGTAATATAAATACAAAAAGCATAAATCTTTTCTATTATTATTAAAAAAATTTTATCCTTTAACCTTAACCAAATTCAATCTATTTATATTAAATATGTTGCATTTATTTCTCCTTTATACTAAATTACATTATATATGTTATGTAGTAAGTTTATAACAAAATATTAAATGTATTATTATCACAATATGACAGCGACCAATTTTCTTGATTAAAATCGTAAATTGGAAATTCAGGAGTTTACGTGTCTGAATTTTTATTAAAATGAATATAGTTTTATAATAATATAATTCGATGAGGCGATTATTTTATGCCCGATGGGCTATTACACAAGGATAAGTAGTTCGAGTTGCAAGTAATAGTCAGTTTTCTTAATATGATACCTAATTTCCTTATTCTGGATAATATAAGTTTTTTAATTAGTATAATTCCATATCCAATGGAACATCTTTGATATGACTCAAGATTTATAGATCATGTGATACCATTCATCAACATCAAAATAAATAATTAAGCAGAAAATTAAAATAGAATATTATAAATAAATAATTTATCAGAAGTTCAATTTTTATTTAAAAAGTTGTCATTTTCTTTCATCAAATAATTCAACTATCAGCAATACGATTAAAGCTGTTTAATATACGTACTATAATTGTTCATAAACATATTTACATTACTACTCAAAATCAATAATATTTATTTAAATAATAATATTGATTAAATTTTGTTAAAAAATTTAGGCTTTAACAAACTTTAAATTTAATTCTTTTCTTCCTTCTTTGTCTTTACTTAATAAGTACAATACACGACGATATCAAGTTATATCAAACATGGTTAATATAACTTGAATAAGAATGATTGAAATACATAATATAAATATTCTAAGGAATATTTATATTTTTGACGATAAAAATGTACAATACACGCAAATGAAGTCATCTAAAAGTATGTCTAATATTCTAATGTCTAATAATGTTTATCCAAGAAGTGAATAAATCAGAAGTAAATAAATAATTGACATCATACACGTAATTCCACATTGTTTCTTATTTCATTATTCCACGAAATATGACTATACTTTTATATAAAAACAATATTTAATTCATTATAAGGTTTTTTAAATTAATAAATAATCAAAACTTATATTTTTGTTTTTAATTTTAAAGCTATTCTGGTTTAGATACACATTATCATCTAATTCATTTACTAATGTTTAATAACGTTGTAAATTAATACTATAATAGAAGGTAACATAATTAGAACAAGATAATTGTTATAAAAATATTCAAACTTTTAGATTCTTTTTTTATTATCGCGTTTTAGCTTTATTGATAAATGCCAATAAACTGTTCTATAAATAAGAAACATATTTTGTAAAGATATATTTTAGAGATATGAACATAGTTTATAACTAATGACAGAATCAATTATAATAATACAATAATAAATAACAACATTGCAACATAAATTATAATTAAAATTCAATGGTTGAGCTTTAATATTCACAATGAAAGATTGAAGCAAAAAAAAAGATTCTTTTATAATTAAAAAATATAATTTTTCTTATTCTTAATAATCAATTCTAATTCAAATAGATTTAATGAAAACTAAATTAAAAAATCTTGAAAAATACTCTAGATAATAGTTATATATATCAACACATTTTTGAATCTCTAATTTAAAGATGTTCAGTTAGAGCACGAACGATTAGTAATTTGTTAACAGTAATAATTTTCATCGCTTAAAGTTATAAATTGATTTTTAAGTTATTATGCCAATAATTTACATAAACGTGCGGATAAAAAGAAAAAAGATTGTATTATTATAAATTAGAATACAATAAATATTAAAACTTTCTTTTCTCCTATAAATGAATATTATATTGAATGAATATTATAGTATAATGAATAATATATTTATACAAAAAAAATAAAAATTACCATTTTCCATCAGTCGAATTATTTTTATTTGAAATTTATTTACAATAAAAATGTTATTAATATATATAATAATTAATAATAATATAATATTTAATTAATAAAAATATAAGTAATATATTAATATATAATAATTGGCTTTCCCTATATACACAAATTATTCTTTTAAATAAATATAGTATAGTAATTATATAAGTACAATACTTTAATCATTGGAATATTAGAATCAAAAAATTAATATTTATATATCATAAAACTAGATTGTCAAATTATAAAATTTTCTAAGTTTTATAAACTTTTTTTAAATTTTTTTTTATAATGTTTAAAAGATATTTTAAAACTTCTGATTGCTGTCTGAAGCAATATATATAATTGAAGCATCGTAATCATACTATGGTTTAGTCTGATATTTATATATATTTAATAATTTCCAGCATTTCTTCTATAAAAATTCATTGGAAGTATTTGTTTTACTAATAATTAAATAACTAATATCTTTAATGTTACTAGTACGTATTTAAAAATTATATTCATATACCTTAATACGCGCCCACAATTCATGAATTTAAACCATACATGTTTTTTAATTTTATAAAGTCATTAAATTAATAATAATAGTAATAATGATAACAATAATAGTCAATTAACTATTAATTAACAAAACATTTATTACTATTTAATATTTATATCGTTTAACTAATTTTTATAGAAAATAAGCAGCCAACTTCACATATAAAAAATTTAGAAACATCTATTCTCCATTTCATATTTAACAAAATTCTTTATAAATTTTGTAAATATTTAATCAAAAATATTACACCATTGATAATTTTATATATATAAATATATTTAATTATACATTATTTTAATTTATATTATATTATTTTAATGTATATTATATTATTTTAATATATATTATATTATTTTAATATATATTATATTTGTATGAAATTATATTGTTTACTTTGCATAAAGAAGCTTATAAAAATACATTCAGAAAGTATTTTTTCCAGATTGTAACGTACAACTCTTTGTGATTTATACTAAATTTTGAATAAAATTCTTTCTCAATCTCATTTAAATAAAATAAATTATGTAAAGTTTCCAAATTGAGGCACAATTTAATTAAATAATAAAAATCAAGAATTTTTTATTTAATTAAAAAAAAGCGACACATGTGGTAGCTTCAGTTCTCCTAAACTGTAAAGTACAATTTAAAAAACCACATGCTAACTGCTAGCAGAGAAAGCTACACAAAAAAAACGTTGCGTACCGCAATCAAACGAAGTGTAAAAAAATTGTCTGAGTTTGAGTTTCACGAAAATGCAGTGATTTTCTCGTTAAGAGCTTACTACTAGCTTTGGCGCGTAGCCGACATTTTTCTCTTTTTCTTTGTTCGTCGAGTAATTGAAAGCTGCTCCTGATTCCCCTCAGGAATCAGCGAAAAATTCTGAGAGTAAGGTTCCTAAGTAAAGTTTACTCCAAAGCTGTAGTTGTTTCGAAAAAGTGAAAAAAGGGAACCAGAAAAGTTGAAAGAGAGACTAAAAATGATTTCCATTTCGCTTACCTAGACTTAACATCCTACGCTTTTCCTCCTCTACAAGCCTCTGCGTATTTTATACAATGCTCAACTTGATGCAAATCTTAACAATTAATTACGATCAAATGCACAATTTTAATGATAAAAATAATAAATGAAATATTATTATGAAAACGCTGTATAATTGTATTGCTGCTTTATAAGTAGAAAAATATTTGGTAATCTTCCGATTCCAATAAGCAAGCCATAGAGTTGAAAAATGACATAAATTTAGTTGTTAATAAATATTAAAAATATACATTTTAATGAAATTATTAAACAGAAATTTATTGAACAAATAATTGCTTTATCTCACATTAAAAAAATTTAATATTTAAATGTAAAAATTTCACTTAATAAACTTTTCATTTAATAAAATTTAATTTAATATGATCATGTATTATTATAATTTTCTTCTTTATGTTGTAATTTCACGATACATTATAAGTGTGATAACATACAAATAATGTTTTTATTTTTCAGTTTTCATTAATCTGATACAGAATATTGTACTTAATGAATTTTGACAATTTTTATTTAAAACATTCATCAATAAAATAATTTAAAATGCATTGATTTAGTTAAATTGACAATTGTTGAAACAAAAGTTTATCATGCAAATAAAAAATATGCATTGACGCAATCAAGATACTCGTGAAAAAAAGATATTTTATACGTAAACATTCTTACATTTAGTATATTATAGAACAACTCTTATTATACAATTTCATATCCCAAATGAACAATGGTCATCCAAACTTTCTTATATTATTTCTTTAGTTTTCCTCATTCCTCTCTTTTTTCGAGCACCGGTCACTTTCCTTGTATCCATTTATTATTTATTCTGAACAAATTTCTTTAAGCAAATTATAGTCGTTCATTCTCGGATATTGTTTTGTATTGTGTGTTCCATTTGCTTCATGATATTTTTTTTCTGTTAAATGCAGTTGAACCAGTGAGCGTCAAGTTACAACTCCATCAAAATCATAAAAGT
Source organism: Ceratosolen corneri (assembly GCA_030522565.1). Taxonomy (NCBI): domain Eukaryota; kingdom Metazoa; phylum Arthropoda; class Insecta; order Hymenoptera; family Agaonidae; genus Ceratosolen; species Ceratosolen corneri. Next base: position 2,587 of record JAPYYT010004161.1, on the reverse strand, counting down.
AGAAACCTTTATTTCTTTTTTGCAATTCTAATTGTAAGACATTTTTTATTTTACATATTCTAAAGTAGAAGCTTTTACAGAAACAAATAAAATTAGAAACCTACTTTTCTAAAATACCATCTCATTTGGATAAATAATATGAAATTAGCTCAAATTAATCTCCATCATAAAATACCCCTAGACAAAGCTGCTTCGTATATCCAAACAAAATGACAAATAGCAAAAGAATGTAAACGAAAAGGTAAAATCTCTGCCCTTCAGTGTTAATCACCAGGCAACGTCGGGGAAGCCTTATTCTCTCCGTTTCCCTTTTTCTTTCTCTCACTTCATGCAGTTTCTTGTCGACAGTCTTTCTGGAGCCATGCTTGCAACAAAAGTAGTCCCATAGGCATGTGCATGAATTTCATGTATCCTCAACAGATTCTCGTCTCCTGTACACATAGGTATTATTCGTGCACTCAGAATTAGTTCTGAGTTTCCATTCCCTTAAGCCTTACAATTTCCTAGAATAATGCAATGCTGAAACCAAGTCATCCCTCTCTCACTTTCTCTGTATAGTCTTTATCACTATATTTGCTTATAACTTAATACCCGCTAGTTCAAATGCATACGCGCGTGTGTGTCCGCGCATTTGTTAACCTATATTCTTGGAGACGATTTTAATCATTTTTTCATTAAATAGCTTACATAAAAAAGAGAATATGAGTAAATTGAGGGATTGGAAATATAATATGAGAGCAATAACACAAACGCTTTACACTAACTGATTTTTCATCTCTTTTGTTGAGCATTTTTTTAATCGTATTTGCCGAAAACCTTGAATATAAATCATTATTTTTTGCTTGTGCCACATTTATCGGTAATATTCAATTATGAAATGGCAAACATTTATTACACGATTTTACAACCCCGCTATGATATTCGTCTATTCATTAAGGCATACATCTTCATTCTGTCATTGTTTCATCGTTCGCGTATATTAATAATTTAAAATTTAATTATAATTTTATTAATATTTTTATACAAAGTAATTTTAACACATTCATATTAAATATCTACCGTAAATTATTAGTACTAATAGTAGCTTTAATTGGAAACAAAGTAATGCAATTATTAAATTAGCCATTATTATCATGAAAAATAATAATACAATGATAAACTATAAATTAAAATGATTTTAAAAACTTTTTTTTAATTTCTTAATTTCAATACATGCATCATGTCTCGTGTGATTAAAATATAAATCTATACTCGTAAAATATATATATACTCGTTTATTTCAATTAGTAAATCTATTTTTTTAATAGCACATATTTCAGAAATTACAGATATAATTTTGAATTTTATATTAATCTCTTTATATTAATGTCAGTACATGTATCTATAATCTGTAACATTCTAAGAGTATTAAATATATTACTCTCCTTCAAAAGAAAACAATTTCACTTCATAAATGCGAAAGAAGTACATGAAAAGACGCACACCCGTCTCATTCCTTGTTGAAGCCTTTGTATTTGCGATCTTATACCATAATTCCTTGAATGGTAAGGATTATAAAGTACAGTTATTTGCGACTAAATATTTTAAATTTAATTTCGAGTTTAATAGTGAGAAGTGCATGCATAGTCATGTTGATCTTATTGACAACATATTCGGTTATATGTATCTGCAATTGAAAATTCTCATGAAATTGAAAAATGACAATCAACCTATTGAAAAATCGCGATAAAAATATAATATTTAAGTAATCGATGATATATTTCTATAGATAAATTTATTTTAAAATTCCAAATTTACGTAAAATTTAAATTTGAATATTTTCAGTTGATAAATAAAATTTTTATTACAAAAACCACCCTTAATTATGAAGTAAATTTCAAGTATGAATAAAAATTTCATAAAGCAAGAACTAAATTATTTTGTAATTTATATATAATGTAATTTTTAATTCTCATTCTTTAAAATCATAAATTAAATTTTGATTCTTCAATTAACTATTAAAAGTTACTAGTGTGCAGTAAGTTTTCGGAATTTTAGTATTAAAAATTAATAAAAAAGTATTTAAACTTTCTCGATTATTCGCAAATTTATTGATATTACATTTGAAAAAATTTTATATTTATACATTTTTTGTTAACCTAATAAACTTTTAAGAAATTAAAAATTGAGATGGTGAAATACTGCGGTTTGCATTAAAATGCTTCATGTTCAATTGACTAAAACGTTTTCATATTATAATAAAACTAATAAATACTTGAAAAATAAATTGGGGTGTTTAATCATATGTATCTTTTATATATTCTAATGAAATAAATGACACTGTTTATTAAAATTTTAAAAGGTAAATTAGTAAATATTATTAACATATTTGTTCGCGATTCCGACAGAATCTCAAAAAGTTACTTAATAATACGATATACCTTAAATATTATATACCTTAAATAATACGATATACGATAAACATACCTGTTTACTTTTGAATGTGACTCTTGCTATAATATTCATTTATCATCTTACGAATATTATTTGAAATTATTCTGTTAGAGCGTCTCAAATTTCGTGATTGCCATACTTTGTTTACAATCCC
>JAPYYT010004160.1:0-10426 GCA_030522565.1 Ceratosolen corneri | reverse complement strand
AATAACAAGAAGAAGAAAAAGAAAAATACGTAGAAAATGTCAAAATTATATAAATAGTTGTCCCAAGAGATTAATTTTTATTAAATTGATATGTGTGTGCTTGCGTGTATGTGTCATCATTTGAAATATCATGTATGATTAATTAAAACTTAACATTAGAAGTTTATAATTAGTTAATACTTACTTAAGAATTGTAGTGGAATGATTCTGTTATGGATTGATTTAATATACGAGAGTAAATCAATAATAATATGAATGTTACAATTCTCTAATTTTAATAATTACAAAATTGCTGGATAAAAATATATCTTAATTTATTAATTAAGCTATATTAGTTTAAATTAATGAATTGATATCTTATATAAATATAATTGAAGCAAACTTTCTCCTTTTTTAAAGAAATATTTTAACATAATATTATTCAATTATAAATTCATAATATGTAGGAACAGAAATTCCTATTGTAAATACTTTTTTTCTAACTCATTACATCCATTTACGGAAATTATCTAGTGTGACGGTATGCATTCGAATATATTATCATATTATATAATACTTCATATTACATTGTAATCAAATCTATTTCTTTAAAAATATTATTTACAAACATTTCAAAAATGAAATTTATGTACAATAATAATAGGATGTTGGGTAATTTAATGTAACAGCATGTTATGTATCAGAAATTTTTATTTGACAATTATAATTATAGTCCAAGTACGTATATTAACTTTTTGGACGTATGTAATGTATTTTATTCATATCATCAAACGTACAATGTGTTTTATTTATATGAGATATTATATGAGATATTCCTTCCGATTAAAATTTTATCTACATTGAATTAGCCGAAGTTTTCGCCACATCGGTGAATATTACAAGTAACAAGTCCTTAAAGATGTTTGTTCACTCTAGTCTTGTAACATTTATATATTAATTTAAGATAGATTAATCTAAACATATTTATCGAAGAATATTAATTTCTAATTTTATTTTAATGTTAGTTTACCGTAATTACATTATCATTTAATCGAATAGTTAAATAACGTAGGAAATAATAATCTGCGAAAATTTCATGTCGATTCAAGCTGAATATATTGATTGACAATCTCGTTGGTTAGGATAAAATTCAAATTCTGTACGCGTCTTGTTGCAGGTGACATTACTCATTATCGGCGTCTCAGAAATAACGTTCGGCTCGAGAATCAAATCGACGAGACTTAGCAGAGAATCTAAATGGGACATCATTCACCACGAGTATCACGGACCTCCGGCACCCCTTACCGAGGATGGCCGTGTCATCGACACTCCTGAGGTCGCGAAGGCACGATCGAATCATTTGGCTATCCACGCGGAGACCGTTGCCGAGCACGTAAAAAAAATGGCTGACTGGGCGAAAAAGGATGTTTCCAAGGCGAGTGTCGATGCAGGGGAGTTCGACAAATTGAAGGCCGATGTTGCAGAAGTGGCTGAGCAAGAGCCACAAGTGGCTCCAATGGAGTCGGAACCCCTTCCGGAAGTTGAGTCTGAAGCATCGGCTGATGTAACGGCACCCGAGACTGAAGATACTAAGCCAGTGGTCGAAGCTGAAGCCACGAATGAAGTGAGATCGCAGAAAGCTGCAAGCTTGCATTATGTGACGTACGAAGGTCCGCTTGCGACAATTGGCGAGAACGGCTTGGTACAAGATACTCCAGAGGTAAGTGCTATTCTATCTAGTATTGAGTACTGTTCTAAATGATTTAGGTTTTAAATATTTTCCATTCTCAGTGAATAACATTCGCGGAAATTTGATATTTTTCTTATTTAGTTAGTTTATGAATAATTTCAGAATTAGGATGGACGCAATTTTTTGAAAACTAATACTTAAATATATGGCAATATTGGATTGATATGAAATTTTATTATATTTATTGTAGCATAGTTGATCTCCATTGTATCGACGATGCAATACTTACATTGTAAATTGTTGTGTTGGTAAATGGGTTGTCTGTTAACAATTTAAATTTACTAAAGTAATAATCATTATTAAAGTATGATATACTATATTATATAATTCAATATAATTGTAATAGTCTCTATTAAGGTAATACACTTTTAATGTAATTGTAATATTAATAAAATTTATGTTTCGAACAATTATATTTAATTTAGAAGTTGAAGAATTTGAGAACAGCTTGAAAGTACTTCAGATTTATAAGAGAATGTTAATCGGAGTATTTCATAAAAGTCATATTATATTTCTTCAAATAAACTGTCAGTGCTTTCATGATTTATTTAAAATAATATTTTAAATTAAGAATGATCTATTCCTGCATTATGGTGATTTATTTCATAAAAGTTATATTATATTTCTTCAAATAAACTGTCAGTACTTTCATGATTTATTTAAAATAATATTTTAAATTAAGAATGATCTATTCCTGCATTATGGTGATTCATAGGTTTCATGATAATTATTTCAATTCCAGAAAGCATGAAAAAACATAATTTCAGAAATAATCGTAATTATTTATTAAGAATGTACGCTTTGAAATATTTTAGTTTACTTATTTATATTAAAAATAGTTATTTTTGTTATGATTTTTTTTTTGAAAATAAGAAATTTAAAAAAAAAAAATTTACTCGTGCTTTAAAATAATATCCAAGTAAATTAAAATACGGTAATTGGTGAAATAATACCATTATTGGGAATATTATATAGTATGATGATATTACATGAAATTATTTATATATGCAAGTAATAATAACTATAATATGTTTTAATGCAGTTCTTGCTGAGGGATTATCGTTGAAAAAGTTAAATGTTTATACAGTAATGAATAATATATAATATATAACGATATGATTAACTTTAAATTTTTTACCTACAAAAATAATAGAAGGATATTTTAGTCACATGTAATAATATACTTAACATTTACTTCCTATTATACATTGCTTTGTCATTTAATATTTTAATGTTATCATTTTACTCTCGGTAAATATTTTTATGTTATTAAAATAGTTAGCATTTCGAAAGCCTGTATAATAATAAAAATTATTTCAGGACTTGTGCGTTTATTTAATTTATTAGATTCGCTTTAATCATGTCCTTCAATGGAATTTGGTTTTGAAAATAGAAGAACTAAAAACCCTTTTTTTAAATTCAATGTTTGTATAGTGCAGACAAATATAATCGAGTCTTATTATGGAAAATATCACAAGTTAAAGATGTACTTCGCTGAAAAATGTCCGTATATTAAGCCAAAATAGATTTATTCGATTATAAAAGCAAATTTTTTAATGAATATCTTTTGCTTTATAGGTACGAAAGGCAAAAGAAGCTCATTTACTGGCATACCACCAAGCTCGAGAACTCACTAAAGTCCAAGATGAATCGAAAACGGAAGGAGCCACAGAGAACGTAGAGTGGTACAAGCCGCAAAGCAAACATTTTAATCCTCCCGTACCGGTGTACTTGCCCTATTCGAAAGATAGACCTACTGGGTACAGAGGACCAAGTGCTCCAGTTAGTGAGTACAGACACATCATCGATACACTGGATGTACAACGAGCTAAAGCCAAGCACAGAAGAGCTCACGACTATACTAAATATATAACGAAGCACTATCCATTCGCAGCCGAGGATAATACCATCTGAGAGGGACGGAATCGAAATGAATTGAAAATAAAGTAGCAATACGTTTTTCGATATACACACTCGATTGATACAACTTTTAAGCGATGATATATTTGTAGCGATTGACTAATTACGCAGTAGATAAAGCAGCGAATGATAGAAAATGCATATTGATTAATTTTTTCACTAATAATTGTATATTCTTTAATGATTAGAATAACGGCACTTATTCAATATTAGAATGAGATGCCTGAAGTATTATTATAAAGTATTAGTGGTAAAACGATATCATAAAACTGTTTTATAGAAAGTTTGTATATTTTCATCATTTAAAGTCTCGATATAACATTACTTGTTTATTTATACCATTATAGTTTGGATATGCATTTAAATTTCAATTTATATGATTTGAAGTTGTAAGATTTTATAGAAACTTTAAATATAGAAATAAATTAGTATCGCTACTATCAATTTTCAAAATTAACAAGTTTAAAAATTTGAGATAAAGATATGTATAATATATTAAAGCAATGACAGATATAAGACATACATAAGTATTATCAATGTCGAGAATTTTATGATACGTTATTGAATATAATTAATCATTGATTCATTATACTAAATTCAAATATAATACGTTATATTTTATTACTGTAAAATCACTTTTCGATTCATTACGATTACTAAATCTTTATTTATATTACTTATGATTTTATACTTCATATGGGTGAATTATTTTTCCAAGATTTTTATAAATATAATAAAAATAAAAAATTAAATACGTATAAAATATGTGTTTACGCGTGTTATGAAATGTGTAGATAAATCTTTCGAAATAAAGTAAAATTTCTTCTTATATAAGAATTGTTACCTTTTTACAATTACTTCTAATAATAATTTTAAATCCATAATATTCTTTCATTTTGAAATAGATATAAAATTATAGACGATTTATTTATTTTTAGACTATTGTTTAGAATGATGGATAATATAAATTTTTTAATCTAGGTTTTATTCTATAGTCTACAAATTGTAATTACAAAATAAAAATATATATTTGCGAGATATATTTTTAGGGAATATTTAAGAAAATGTAAAATATTATTTTATATTATTTTAAGATCTTTTTATTATAATTAATTATTCTTTAGATATTTATACGGTAATAAATTGTTCAAAAGTAATTTGATATCATTCTTCATCTCATTTTATTATGAATATTATATTTCGAATTTTAATTTATATTATTTTTTACATAATTTAATATTTTAAATTATATAGAATATAGACTAAAATAATACATATACGGGATTAACGGAATATTTATAATAATTACGCTATCATTAGACAGAGGCTTTGCTGAAATTTTAATAATTATGAAGTATAAATCTTTAAATATGGAATGTACTTCTCTATACTATCATAAAAAATTGAATCGAAATTGATCATAATCACATTTATCATTTCACAATTATAGTTATATTTTATTTCCAAATATTCTATGTAGCTTTGTTTCTATTTCTAAATTTCTTTATTTATAAATTTTATATATATTATACGAACTTTTAATAATTTAGTATAAGAAGGGAACAGTTTAAAATACTGAATATAGCTGTATGTAGCCGTTAAACGATAAAATCTTATGCAGTACAATAAATTTATCTAGCAAAATGTTTATTAATAATTATGTAATTTTATCTATCATTGTCTTATATCTTTTAATTTTTTAAACTACAATTTCTTTACCTGAAAGTAAAGAATAACTCAAATAGGGATATTGAATATAACTGCATGTGTTTTATCTTGGGTTAACCTATTGAATTCTATAATAAAGGTAAAGAATAACATTTTAAAATGGAAAAATAAAAAATATTTAAAGTTATTATCTTGTTTACTATAAATATATTTATTTAATAAGTATAATTATATTTACTTTCAACTAGTAAAGAATATTAACTGAATACTTTACGAATATGAGAAGAACAAGCATTCATTTTCTTTATTATATTATGTCATCAATTTTATATGGAAAAATTATTGTATTTAAAATTAAATAAATTTAAAGAAAATTATTTTGAAATCATAATTATGCTTTAAAAAATTTATTTATGATAGTATATCGTATCGTAGTAACATTTCTTAGATTATTTTGAATCGGTAATAATCTAAATATATATTGCCATCATTATACTCTTTTTCTTATTATGATAATAAAATACCAATAGATCATTAATAATTTATAAATCTATAAATTTATAGTCAGAAAATTAACAGAAACGGAAATATCATTCTTATACGAAAATGCTTTTTTACATGCATGTCGTTGAGACAAATTATAATTGAATTATTTTAGTGCTGGCTTTACAATCAAATTGGCCATTAGAAAAAAATCTACTTCAATTAAAGAACAAAGATAATTTACGTAAGAGAATAATCGATCTACGGACATAAAATTTACGTAGTTTCCTGATCCGTAGTTATTGATTACATTACCATGTAATCATGCAAAAATCATTTCTTCAAACTTCTGTCTAAGTTCTGGAAAGAATTTATATATTTATTCGGCGTTGATGAAAAAACTCATTAAAATGCACAATAGCGTGGCTCCTGTTGACCACAGAAGATAATTCGTGACGAACGTTACTTCACTTCACGTAATCATGCGTAACAATCCATAACGCAACTCCATTCAAGGAAGTATTTCAGAATATTCATTAGTCGACGCCTACCATTGGGTATTAGTTGATGCAAACTATGGAGAACAGTACAAAGTCATTGTAAGCTCTCATCCCGGCTGCATTTCTTTTCCTTACTACGTATATTAAGTTTATGGGTACGTATTGACAAAACCGTCATCACGTGTTTATAATTGGAAAATACATTAGTACATATGCGGCCTAATCAATGGACAAATCGACTTAAGGGCTTTATAATTAATGACGAATGACTGTGCTCGTTTTTGTTTACACCAGGTCTAAATCGCAATTTTATTGTCATTACCTCGTATTTCTATTTTCCTCTTAAAAGAGGTTTTAAAAAATGGTGTAATTTCATATTGAAATAGATTCAAAGTTAATTTTTCACATTCATAATCTTGTTCTAAAAAGTAAACTTTTATAATTACTAAATAAAGTGGAAATGTTTATTGTATATATTTCATGCTATAAATGAATCTGCTATATATATATATATATATTTATATATATTTAAATATTTATATTTATGCATAATGACAATAACTACATTTCTAAAACTAATGATCAATTAAAGTTCCCTTATAATATTTGTTACTAATATTTTTAGTAATTACAATATTTTTGTTTTCAATTCTTATCAGTTCATTTTATTGTAAGGTCTCCTAATTATATATATATATATTTATTATATAATTATTTATGAATTAATGATTCAGATAAACAATAAAAAAGTTCTAGACAATTTTTTAAGTCATTCCCTAAAATTTTTATCCACAAAACATGTATAATTTGATAGAAAATGTGATAAAAAATAATTTCAGATAAGATTTATTTTTAATGAAAATCTATATATTTTAGTTTTCAAAATACATGTTATGAATAAAGATTGAAAAATACTTTAGCCCATCGAATAGTTTACTAGTCTTATTATAAAGTAACCAAATTTCATGAATAATAATAGTTAATTTTAGATACAATGCAATTCTTTTAATTTGTTGATTATATATTTTTCTAAGCGATAAACGATAATTTCGAGATAATATGTTTATATTTAAATTTATATCAATACTAACATTCACTTAAATTATAGAAAATTTAATATTATATTAGATTTATTATAGTTTTGGTTTTCTGTAGAAATAATACTTTATTTAATTGTACATTAGAACGTATACAAGATATTTAAATTCTGAAATGTGATTTTCTATTTAGACTCAATAAATCAATCAACAAACTATTAAAACGCATAATAAGTCAGTAGATCCATGTAGATTGGCTTTAATCGACAGGATATAATAAAAATTATAACTACAGCTGCGTACTAGTTAATGAACATAATACGTACCTAAGGTTTGAACCTTTCCATCATTCAACGGGTCGGAAAATCCTTGACTTCTTATCTGTTGTCGCTATACTTAATTGTACTTTAATCAGTAATTATATTTATCGCCTATTTATTTTTCTTATTACTTTAAATCAAAATGTATTTGTATTAGTAATCAATAACAATCGTATGGTATATGCATAGCATATTTTTAAATATCGGTATTACCTTCTGTTATCGTTTTTAGATTTTTAAAGATATTTCTTTGTGTAATATCGAAAATTTCTATTCAAGAAAATAAAGTGAAGAATTTAAAAGACAATTTACAATTTATAATTTAAGGTTTTCTTTTGAGAGCGATTATAAAATATTGTATTTTTTCTGTGATTGTCACTAAGTTAAAAATTCTTTAACTTATTTTCAAAGAGAGCGTTTTTTACTATCAAGATTGTACATATTTTCTTTTGTATGAAGAGTATAAATGTGTTATTACAACATAAACAAATTAACAGAAATGATTTAATTAAAAAATAAGACTGATTGAAAAATTTAAAAAATTTAAAAGTAAAATCGAAAAATTTTTATTCAACTTTGAATTATAAAAATCAAACTTGTAATTGGTTTCATTTCAAATATATTCATTGTACGCAAATAAAGATGCTTCAGAAATTTTAATAATTTAATATTTTTTCAACTTCAAATAAATGCAAGGATTTGGAAAATTAATGACAGAATTGGAAAATATTTGGGTTTAATTAATTAAAACGATTATAGATTTGAGGAAATAATCACATTTTATTATCAGGACTGTAGTTATAATAAAAGTTACAAACTTTTACATAATGAAAAAAACAACCTGTCGCAGTCACGAGAATCAACCAACGGCGAAAGCGATGACACAGGCAGGCGCTCCTCTTATCAATCTTTTTCTAATTATGTTATAAAAACCACTACGTAATAAACAATAAAATTATTGTGCAGTGCCGATGTGAAAGGGGGGTATTTTTATCTCTTATCTTTTCTGGAAAATCCAGAGGCGTCGGGTTGGCATACAGTCGCCTAATGACGACCGCGCACGAAGCAGATGAAAAGGAGAATGTAGAAAGTGTCGCTGCGGTATTTGCGAAGGTGTTGTGCGTGAAAATTCCGCAATGTTTAGAGGTGTTATTTATTCGTAAGTCTGTGCACAAAGAATAGAGTAACTAAGCGCGTGGGAGATCCCTTTCAGAGAAAAAGAGAAGGAAAAGTATTGGGCGTTGCCCATTTACTGGGCATTTTTCCTTACCTCGCTGTAGTTCGAAAGTAGCTCGAAATATCTTGCCAGAGATTTACGATTTGCTTTGTATGTGTCAGTTGCCGCCCCGCAACTCTGCAATCCAAAAGATACGTGAAGTGATATCTATAGCTACTCTGGTATTGGTTCCGCGCAAGTCACAGCAGTCGATTGGATTAATCGTCAAGTTGGTATAAATAGGTACGAATTTCAGGAATATGTGTCGTTATTATTCCTTTCGAAGTACGTAAAATCGCAAATCGCAAATCGCTTCGGCTCTCTTTCTCTCAAAAACAGACATGATATTCATTCGACTCGTTGGGAATAAAATTTTCCTGTATTAGCGATTATGTGTTTAGTAGTGAACGAGGTAAGCGAGGGAAAAGCGAAGCTAGAAATATTTTTCGTAAATGTATCCAAAATCATTTGCATGTAGAGGTAGATAATGTGTAAATAAAATCGCGAGCTATTGTAATGCAATATTATGATGTTGGATTACATAAGTATGGAAACTAAAGTTGAGATAAAGTTTGATGCCGGAGAATGAGAGTTTTAAACATACGTGAGAGAAAGTTTGATATATTATCTTCTTTTATGTGTTGTACGAAAATACACCAATAAAAAATCATTCGAAAAAAATACACATTTAGCTGATATTAATTCGTAATTATTTTCTTAGGATATTAAAAACTTTCTATTCGCCCTATTTTTCTCCACGAGAGGCGAATCTCTCGCCTTCGAAGCAAACAGCATTTCTTTCGAACGATCATTCTCGTAGAAATGTAAGTCTGTCACGCACCAAAGCGGTATTCTCGGTACTAATATTAAACTGTTTTAAGCCACAGTAATATTTTCGCATCAAGGATATTGGCTCGGTGTTGACTTGAAACTGCATTGCATACGTAGTGCTTCAAACTTACTCTACTCTCAAATATTTCGTGCAAAAATTTATCAGTGTATTTTACCGAGGAATGATGGATCTTTTCAATTTTTCGCTCAGAGACTTTAAATTAAAGAGGCGCGCCTGTATATTAGTTCGCACTCGGGTCGCAATATTTCTGCCTTGGAAGTGTTGCTCAGTAGTAATCATTGGCTGGATTGTAGGAGCCGTCATGGTAACTTGGTGCTCCCCATGGATTTGCCGCTGGGACTGCTGGAGCTGGACCAGCTTTCTGGACTTCTGCGTTGTACAGGGAGAAGTGAACGGCTTTGGCCTGCTGCACTTCGGGGGTGTCGACTACTCGGCCGTCGGCACCCAATGGAGCTGGTGGTCCACTGTGGAGTGGAATTATATGTTTTAGCATTTGACTCCCCCCACAAATTATTCATGGATTCATCGATTTCTCGATGAAATTAGCTTTACGAGTTAATATAAAGTTAATTTTATAATCCGTATTTATTACGAGGATTTATTTAAAAATGAAAACTATTATTCTAAGTCATGAAGTTTTATTACAAAATAAACGTGCTACGGTCAGAATACAAATAAATGTGTGTGTGTGTGTGTGTGT